>PYWC01000109.1:187578-229231 GCA_003182015.1 Tuber magnatum
ACTGTTGAATGAGAAGGCAGATGCTCTGTCGCGGCGCAGGGACTACCGCTCTGAAGGGGGGAATGATTTTGCGCCACAGTCGTTTTTTTTGCCCAGGACAATGGGTTAGGAGCCAGGAATGGAACATCTTGCGACCACAAGTGTTGCAGGTGTGCCAAGGATTTCGGCTCCAGTCTTCCTTTTTGTATCAACTGCGGGTAGCGATAACTGAAGACCAGGAGTACTTAAGAATCCTGAAGGCAACAGCTGCCGGTGGCAAGGAGGTCGACCGACATTTCATGACGGAAAAGGGCTTACTCCGGTACAAGAACAGGTGGTATGTTCCCAAGGGTCAGAATCGGAAGCAGACAATCATGAAGGCAGAACATGACTCCCGAATCGCGGGACACTTGGGGACTTATAAGACCATTGGCAGGGTTAGGGCTAACTTCTATTGGCCTAAGATAGATGAGCACAGCACTGACTATGTGCGGACATGTGACGCGTGCCAAAGAAATAAATCCATCAGACACAAGAAGTTCGGGCTGCGGGAACCTATTGATGTTCCTATGTAGCCGTGGACAGTGATTTCTATGGATTTCATTGTAGCACTGCCAGAGTCTGAAGGGTATACCAAGATCTGGGTCATAGTGGACAGATTTTCGAAAATGGCCCATTTCATACTCCTGACCACAGAGGTACCTATGACGGAGCCGGCCTTGATATTCCGGAAGGAAGTTTGGTGCCTTCATGGACTCACAGAGTCAATCATCTCCGACAGAGATAGCCGATTCACATCCAAGTTCTGGCTGAGTCTAATGCACTTGTTGCAAGTGAAACTAAATGTTTCGCCTGCATTCCACCCTGAGACTGATGGGCAGACCAAGAGGGTTAATCAGACACTGGAGCACTACTTGCGTAGTTACTGTTCCTACCAACAAGATGATAGGGTTTCGCTGTTACCCCTTGCGGAGTATGCGTACAACACCTTGACATCAGAATCCACCAGGTTGTCACCTTTTGAGATCAACTATGAGTTTAACCCAAGGACAAACTGGTCGGGTATCATGTCTGATAACCAAGGAATACACCCTAGTAGTGAGCTCTTGGTTAAGGAATGGGAAAGAACCTAGGCAGAGATTGGGGAAACGATCCAACGGGCACAGGCAAGGCAACGGAAATGGCATGACCAGAAAAGGTTGCCTCACCGGACTACCTTACCCTGGAGGATGTGGCTGCTGGGTGGGCAAAGAAAGCAGACCGGGTGATGTGGAACCGAAAAAACATCCGCACGAAGCGTCCAATAGACAAGCTGGACCACCGGATGTTTGGGCCTTTCGTGTTCAAAAGTCGGGCGGGTAAGCGGGCCTATGAAGTCCAACTGCCCACAAGATGCAGTATCTACACGGTTTTCAATGTCACGTTGCGCGAACTCTATCGCAAGGATCTGGAAGCAGGTAGGGTAAAGGAAGTACCTACCGCGGAACTTGTAGACAATGAGCCCAGTTGCGTTATCGAAGCGGTTGTGGACAGCCGATGGTGCGGAGGAGTGAAGGCGAAGTTTCCGTCGCGCTTCGTCCAGTACCTGTTTTCATGAGAAGGCTATGCAGCTGAGGAGAACTCATGGGAGCCCTATGAGATGCTAGAAGGGACAGGCTTACAGGCCATACAGGATTTCGACCAAAGATATCCGTTCAAGCCAAGGGACCATAGGGTCTTGCGGGAATGGACTCGTAGAAATAAGAGGCGACGCTAACGGTCGAAGACGAACCAGAGAGAAGAGGGGAGTGATGCAACGACCCAGCATACATGAGCTATGGCAGACGGAACCTATACCCATACAGGGAGGCAGGAGACGAACTAGTAGGAAATGGCAGGGAAGTAAGTACTTGACCTACGGAGGCCCGAGGGCCCGGGCTCCGAGAATGAACAGAATTGGCTGGTCAGGGACTTAGGTACCTGGATACACCCGGGAGCAGTGTCTGCAGACCTAGGGACGTCCGCAGGGGCAGTTGCTCAGCTAGGCCGGGTAACTGGAGAAAGGTCAGAAGTGTCTATCTCGGGCAACGGGATAGACAGGGTAACAGAGAAAAGTTATCTTGTCCACCGGACAGGTTACCCTACCCTCAGGATCAGGTTACCCTGCCTTGGGGCTTGGGTTACCCTGCCCAAGGGTCTGAGTTACCCTACCTTTGAATACGAAGTCCCATGGGGAGTTTGGGAAAAATGAGCAGAAGGTTTGTCACGCGAAGCCATGCATGATAAGGGAATCTGGGGTTCCGGGGGATGCTATTGGGCGAGCTACGTAGCTTCGAGGAAGCTGTAAATTGCAGACATTATTCCTATCATACCCCTCCGGCCCCGCCTTGAGGCCCGGACGTCATGGGCAAACGGTTGTGTAGTTGTGTGCAGTCTAGCAAAGAGGAATCTTTGCAGACATGCTGGCAACACCGTACACGTCGCTGCCATCCGGTCGACCATAGGCTGTTCGCAGGATATACGAGGGGGCGTAGGATGGAGGGTGGAGTACCTCCTCCAAGTTGTTCGGAGTAAAACGGACCAAAACTGACGGAGTTAACGGGTGTTAACCGTGGGGGTCCCAAAGGTAGTCCTGGGTGGTGCTGGGGTGACTGGGAGGGTTTTACACCTACCGAGCCCGAACGTGCACCCAATGCTATAGGCTGTGAAAGGGAAGTGCAGAGACACTAAAAGCATAATTCCTACCACAGGTAAGGTAGATCCGAGATAGTGGTCATGGGTAGCGCCCATTGGATCACTCCCGGACTACCGTGCCCTGCAGAAGACAGTGGAAGCCAGAGACCCGTAAATAGTGAATAGATAAACCGCTCATGGTAGCCTCCGGAGTCAAGTAGAGATCAACGCATATGGGAATGGTGTCATAGATAGTCTAGTTCATGAGGTGCCTTGACTGTTAGCCACTGGCAAGACACCGATGCACAGAAGCTTTCACTCCGGCGGGCAAAATGGAAATGCACCACAGAAACAATAATCGCATAAGGTGAACGCCGACTAGAGTGTGTCGACACATGCATGCCCGAAGGGGGTACCAGGAGATGTTTCAGACCAGCCTTAGCGGGGAAGGGTGTACTCGAATAGCTAGAGTAAACTGATGGGGGAGTTTCTGGTATAAGATAAAACTACCGGAAAGTCGATGCGAGAAGTCTCGTACTCCAACAATCAATCCTCTCAGGACCTTAATTGAGTGAAGTGTCAAGCTTAACGATATTACGTTTTACCGTTTACTTTACTCTTACATTTGTGTGAACTTTTGGTGATACGTTTGAAGTTGTTCGGTGCAGTTGCAACCTTGTGATCTATCTTCCTAGGGGTACTCCCGTTACAGAGCTCTGGACATGCCGCGATAAACTCCGACAGGAGTTGGAAGAAGAATGATGCTGGCAGAGGACCCACGAACTACAGTTCATTACAGAGCAACCGACCCTCAATAAAAAGATGCTGACAGGGCTAAGGGACATACAGCAGAACGTGACCCAGATGTTTGCCCAATCATCCAGGGAAATGGCCATGCTGATACAAAAACTTTAGGCTTGCAGCAGACGGAATCAACCCAGAATGGAGAAACAGGAAGAGGGCGGTCGGGGTCATCCCAACAAGAAAAAGGAAAAGGGCCAGCAGAAAGGGAAGCCTAAGCAGAAATCACAGGAGAAGGCCAGGAAGAGGCGATGGAACCTACTAATATGGCCAGAGGAGCAGGAGATGTGAACACCGGAGATGATGGGTCAGACAATGGTGGGGAAGAACCAAGTTGCCAGCCAGGCGCACTGCCTGTGGAAAGGCCACGGGTGGCCAAGAAAGAGGAGGAACACCAAATGATGCTGCACCTGGCCAGGGAGTTGGCTTGACAGACTGCCTTGCATCAAAAAAAGCCTACGGACCCTCCGTTCATATACAAAGTAAAGTCCTACCAGGACATCAAAACCTAGCTATATACATGCCAGGACTACTTTAGCCGAAATTCCATACTGTGGATGGAGGATAAAGATAGGAGTATATATGCCCTGGGGAGGATGAAGGGTGCTGATATAACACCCTTCAGCAACTGGTGCAGGAAAAGCATAGAAGGGCTCCAAGGGTGTGTCGCTCATCCTGAGTTGTTGATACGGGAACAGTTCCAGCATGAAATAAGCGTGCAATTCTCTCTAATCAATTAGAACCGCAAAGCCTTAGGATGGATGGGAAAAATCAAGTATGAGAAGAACATTGATAAGTATCTCCTTCAGATGGAAAACTTGAACATCTAGGCCAAGCTTTAAGGAATGGTATGGAGGAAGACAGTCGAGAACTGACTACCTGAAGCAATACTGAGATGGCAGCCTTATAAGCAATATGAGACCGATGTTGAATGGCTGGAGCACCTTCAAGCAGTCGGCGACTAGGAGGAGGCTTTCCTTGACAGTGAAAGACAACAATAAGGCAATCTGTCCAATTCATCAGGGCCTTCAGGACCATTGAAATGACGGCGTGAGGGGAGTGAAAATGAGCCAAAGTAAGGAAACGAGGAAGGGTGACCTAGCAAGTTCCAGAGGAAGACAGTACCTGGGACCTTCAAGTCAGTACTGTTTGCTCAAGCCAACAAACCAACCAAGATCCAAGAGGTTGTGCATATAGGCTGTAACAGGGGCACTCCTAGGAAGATAGATCCCAAGGTTGCGACTGCACTGAACTACTTCAAACTTACAGCCGAAAGTTCATTCAGATATAAGAGTAAAGTAAACAGTAAAACTTAATATCATTAAGCCTGATACTGCACTCAATTAAGGTCTCGAGAGGATTGATCATTGGAGTAGGAGAGTTCTCGCATAGACTTTCAGGTAGTTTTATCTTATGCCAGAAACTCTCTCATCAGTTTACTGCAACTGTTTGAGCACACCCTTTTCCGTTAAGGGTGGTCCAACATGTCTCCTGGCACAGCCTTTGGGCATGCATGTGTTGACATGCTCTAGTTGGGATTCACCTTATGCGGTTATCATTTCTGCGGTACATTTCCATTTTACCAGCCGGAATGAAAACCTCTTCACATCGGTGTCTTGCCAGTGGCTAACAGTCAAGACACCTGATGAACTAGACTGTCTATGACACCCTTCCCATATGCATTGATCTCTATTCGACCTCGGAAGCTACCATGAGCGGTTTATCCATTTACTATTTATGATTCTGGGGCTTCCGGTGTTTTCCGCAGAATACAGTGGTCCGGGAGTGACCCAATAGGCGCTACCAATGACCACCACCTCGGATGCACCTTCCCTGTAGTAGAAATCATGCTTCTAGTGTTTCTGCACTTCCCTGTCAGAGCCTATGGCGTTGGGGACACTTTCGGGCTTGGTAGGTGTAAAACCCTCCCGCTCGCCCCGGCACCACCCGGGACTACGTTCAGCATCTCTATGGGTAACCCCCATTAACGCCGTCAGCTTTGGTCCGTTTTACTCCAAACAACTTGGAGGAGGTACTGCACTTTCCACCCCACGCCCCCTGGTATCCACAGTGAACAGCCTGCGGTCGACAGGATGGCAGCGACATATATGGTGTTGCAAGCAGGTCTGCAAAGATCCTTCTTTGCTAGACTGCACACAACTACGCAACCGTTTGCCCATAACATCCGGGCCTCCAGGTGCGGCCGGAGGGGTATGATGAGAATAATGTCTCCAGGTTACAGCTTCTTCGGAGCTGTGTAGCGCGCCCAGTAGCATCTCCCAGAATCCCAGATTCCAGTATTATGCATGGCTTCGTGTGTCTAACATTCCAGTCATTTTTACCGAACTCCCTGAGGGACTTTGTATTGAAAGGTATTGTAACTCAGGATTTTGAGCAGGGTAACCTGGTCGTGAGGGTAGGGTAATCTTGTCCAGTGGACAAGATGACTTCTCCCTATTATTCTGTCTATTCCGTTGCCGGAGATAGACACTCCTAACCTTTCTCCAGGTTACCTGGCCTAGCTGAGTAACTGACCCTGTCAGAGGTCCCTAAGTGCGCTGACACCGCTCCTGGGTGTACCCAGGTACCTAAAAACCTGGTCATCTAATTCTGTTCATCTCGGAGCCTGGGCCATCGGGTCTCTGTGAGTAAAGTACTTACTTGACTGCCCGTTCCTACCAGCTCGCCTTCAGGCTACCCGTATGGGCGTAGGTTCGGACTGCCATAGCCCATGTATGCTGGGTCATTACATCATTCTGCTCTTCTCTACAGTCTGTCCCAGACCGTTAGTGTCATCTCTTATTTCTCCGACTGGATTCCCCTAAGACCCTATGGTGCCTGCGCTTGGACTGATATCCTTGGTGGAAATCCAGAATGGCCTGCTAGCCTGTCCCTTCCAGCATCTCATATGGCTCCCATGAGTTCTCCTCAGCTCTATATCCTTCCCATAAAACCAGGTACTGGATGAAGCGCGACAGGAACTTCATCTTAGCTCCACCGTACCATTGACTGTTCACAACAGCTTCAATAACGTAACTTGGCTCATTGTCCACAAGGACCGGGGCAGGGACCTCCTTGACCCTAACTGATCCCGGAACCTCACGGTGTGGTTCGAGCAATACAACATTGAAAACCGGGTGGATGCTCTACCTGGTGGGCAGTTGCAGTCCGTAGGCTTAGGTACCTACCCGACGTTTCATCACGAAAGGTCCAAACATCTAGTGGTCTGGCTTCTCTATTGGATGCTTTGTGTAGATGTTTTTTCGGTTCAACATCACATGGTCTGCTTGCTTTGCCTGCCTAGCAGCTACATCGTGCAAGGTAACAAAGTCTGGTGATGGCAGCCTTTTCTGGTCTTGCTATTTCCGTTGCCGTTCCTGTGTCCGTTGAATCGTTTCTCGAATCTCTTGCCGGGTTTGTTCCTATTCCTTAACCAAGAGCTCACTGCTAGGCTGTATTCCTTGATTATCAGACATGACATCGGACCAGTTTGTCCCTGAGTTAAACCCATAATTGATTTCAAATGGTGACAACCTGATAGATTCTGATGTTGAGGTATTGTACGCATACTCCGCAAGGGGTAGTAGCGAAACCCAATCATCCTGTTGGTAGGAACAGTCCCTATGCAAGTACTGCTCCAGTGTCTGATTAACCCTCTTGGTTTGCCTATCAGTCTCCAGGTAGAATGCGGTCGAAACATTTAGTTTTACTTGCAACAAGTGCATCAGACTCATCCAGAACTTGGATGTGAATCGGCTATCTCGGTTGGAGATGATTGACTCGGGGAGTCCATGAAGGCGCCAAACCTACTGCAGGAATATCAAGGCAAGCTCCTTGAATGGTACCTTAGTAGTTAGGGGTATGAAGTGTGCCATTGTCGAGAATCTGTCCACAGGGACTCAGATCTTGGTATACCCTTTTGACTCTGGCAGCACTACAATGAAGTCCATTGAAATCGCTGTCCACGGCCACATGGGAACATCAATAGATTCCAGTAGACCAAACTTCTTATGACTGAGAGACTTATTCCTTTGGCACGCATCACACGTTCTTACGTAGTTTGTGATTTGCTCATCCATCTTAGGCCAATAGAAGTTAGCCCTAACCTTGCCAATAGGTTTGCAAGTCCTAAAATGTCACGCGATTCGGGAGTCATGTTCAGCCTTCATGATTGTCTGCTTCAGATTCTGACCCTGGGGAACATACCACCTGTTCTTGTACAGGAGTAAGCCCTTTTCCGTCGTAAAGTCCTGGTTGACCTCCTTGCCACCGGCAGTCATTGCCTTCGGGGTTCTTAAATATTCCTGGTCTTCTGTTATTGCTACCTGCAGTTGATCCAAAAAGGAAGACTGGAGTGGAAATCCTTGGCACGCCTGCAACACTTGCGGTCACTAGATGTCCCGTTCCTGGCTCACAACCCACTGTCCGGGGCAAAAAACGACTGTGGGGGAAAATCACTCCCCACTTCAGGGCGGTAGTCCCTACCCCGCGACAAAGCATTTGCCTTCTCATTCAACCGCCCTTCTCGGTAAACTACATTGAAGTTAAATGGTTGCAGGAACTCAGCCCAGCGGTGCTGCCTTCAGTTAAGAACCTTGGTACTATTAAAGTACTCCAAATTCTTATGATCCGTATAGATCACCAACCGGTCCGTTACCGAGTGTAGCAGATGGTCCTATTCCTTGAATGCTGCCACAATGGTAGTCATTTTCATGTTATGGACATTGTAATCAATCTCCACTGGGTGGAACTTTCGACCATAACAGGCCACTTGATGCCATCTCTTATCTTCACAGAACTGGGAGAGGACGGCTCCTAATACAAACTGTCTAGTGTCGGTTTCCAGCTGGGTTGGCTGTTCACGGTCAAAGTGTGCAAGAACAGGTTTGGACGTGAATGCCTCCTTCAAATGATTAAAGACCGGCTCACACGTAGATGTTTATTCCTATTGGACATCCTTTTTTGTCAAGTCTATCAGAGGTTTCGCTATGTTGCTGAAACCTGCTATGAACTGCTGATAGAAGTTGGCAAAGCCCATAAAGCTTTGAGCGTCGACGACACATGTCGGAGGTGCCCAATCCCTGCTTGTTTGCACCTTCTCTGACAATATAGGGATCCCCATATCAGAGATCTTGTATCCAAGCGATTCAACCTCCCTTTGGTGGAAACTGCACTTTTCCATGCTTAAGCATAGTCTGGCATTCTGCAATTTCTCCATCACGCATCTCACTATCACGACATGGTCTTCCATGGTTTTGAAGTAGATCTGGAGGTCATCCATGTATATAATGACCGCTTCATCTATGAGTTTCTGGAAGACTTCATTTATCATGCTCTGGAAAGTTGCAGGGGCATTACATAACCCAAAAGGCATGACCGTGTATTCATAGAGTCTATATCTGCACTGGAAGACCATCTTCTATTCCTTACCTTCTGCTATCCTCCGAAGGTAGTAGCCGTTCTTCAAGTCCAACTTAGTGAACACAACAGCTTTTCCTAGCCTATCTTGCAGTTCATTCATCAACGGTAGAGGTTACTCACTATTAACCGTGATTTTGTTCAGCCCTCAGTAATCTCTTACCAGTCGTAATGTACCATCTGGTTTTGGCACGAAGAGGATAGGGGCTGCTGCCCAGGAACTGGATCGCTGTAGCTTTCCTGTTCCCAGTATTTGATTGAGATATTCGCGGAATGCCTTAAGATCCTTTTCCGATAACGGACAGTAGGCCCAAAGGGAGGTTGAGTCCAGGATTGCAACTCGATCATGGGGTCATACTTTGAGTGCTCCGGCAGTGCCTCAATCCATTCTAGACTGAAGATATCCCTATAGTCCTTATACAAGGAAAGTAGCTTAACTGTAATATCAGCACCTTCCTTATGGGAGAATTGTACAATTCCAAACAGGTATACATTACTAGGGGCGTCGGCTAGTAACTCTTAATTGGCCATGAACACTAACCGCCCCTGCTCTGCTAGGCAATTAGCCTTGCAGAAATCTGAGAGCCAGGCTAGTGATCCTGTTTTCCAATCTATGTCGGGGTTGTGGTCCTTCAACCAAGAAATAGCTAAGTTATCATGACCTGGCTAGATGTAACGACCCAGCATACATGAGCTATGGTAGCCGGAACGTACACCCATACAGGTAGCCCGGAGGCGAACTGGTAGGAACCGGCAGGCAAGTGAGTACTTGACCTGTGGAGACCCGATAGCCCGGGCTCCGAGATGAGCAGACTTAGTGGGCTCAAGTATTTATGTACATGGCTACACCTGAGATTGGTGTCAGCGTACTTAGGGACCTATGGAGGGGCAATACACAGCTAGGCTGGGTAACTGGAGAAAGGCCCAGTGTGTCTATCTCCGGAAGTGGGATAGATAGAGTAACAGGAGAAAGTCCACTTGTCCACCGGACAAGATTACCCTACCCTCAGAACAGGGTTACCCTGCCTTGAGGCTTGGATTACCCTGTTCAAGGACCTGAGTTACCCTACCTGCCAATACGAAGTCCCTCGGGGAGTTTGGGAAAAATGACTGGAATGTTTGTCACACGAAGCCATGCATAATACTGGAATCTGGGGTTCCGGGAGATGCTATTGGGCGAGCTACGCAGCTACGGAGAAGCTGTAAATTGAAGACATTATTCCTATCATGCCCCTCCGGCCCCGCCTTGAGGCCCGGACGTCATGGGCAAACGGTTGTGTAGTTGTGTGCAGTCTACCAAAGGAGGATCTTTGGAGACCCGCTTGCAACACCGTATACGTTGCTGCCGTCCGGTCGACCGTAAGCTGTTCGCAGGATATATAAGGGGGCATAGGGTGGAAGGTGGAGTACCTCCTCCAAGTTGTTCGGAGTAAAACGGACCAAAACTGACGGAGTTAACGGGAGTTAACCGTGGGGGTCCCGAAGGTAGTCCCGGGTGGTGCCGGGACGACTGGGAACGTTTTGCACCTACCACGCCCAAGGATGTCCCCAACGCCATAGGCTCTGAGAGGGAAGTGCAGAGACACTAAAAGCATGATTCCTACCGCAGGTAAGGTGTATCCGAGGTAGTGGTCGTGGGTAGCGCCCATTGGATCACTCCTGGACCACCGTACCCTGCGGAAGACACCGGAAGCCCGAGACTCGTAAATAGTAGATAGATAAACCGCTCACGGTAGCTTCCGGCGTCAAGAAGAAATCAACGCGCATGGGAAGGGTGTCATAGATAGTCTAGTTCAGCAAGGGGTCTTGACAGTTAGCCACTGGCAAGTCCCCGATGCGCAGAGGTTTTCACTCCGGCGGGCAGAATGGAAATGCGCCGCAGAAACGATATGCACATATGGTGAACGCCGACTAGAGCGGGTCGACACATACATGCCCGAAGGGGGTGTCAGGAGACGTGTCGGACCGCCCTTAGCGGAGAAGGGTGTGCTCGAATAGTTGGAGTAAACTGATGGGGGAGTTTCTGGCATAAGATAAAACTACCTGAAAGTCTATGCGAGAACTCTCCTACTCCAACAATCAATCCTCTCGAGACCTTAATTGAGTGAAGCGTCAGGCTTAACGATATTAAGTTTTACCGTCTACTTTACTCTTACATCTGTGTGAACTTTTGGCGATAAGTTTGAAGTTGTTTGGTGCGGTCGCAACCTGGGGATCCATCTTCCTAGAGGTGCCCCCGTTACACTAGAGGAGCACTAGCCAGGTGACGGCAGCAGGGAAAAGGTTTGACATGTGACGGCGCTTGGACGTCATACAGTTAAGTTATGATTCTTTCACGCACATGATCTCGTTAGCAGGTCATGGGACCCGTTTATGTTTAAGTTGGTTTTATGCACATGACCTCATTAGCAGGTCATGGGGCTTGTTTATGTTGATTGCATTTCGCAGATGACGTACAGTGGACGTCATGGGGTGAGTCCAGGCGGGCCGGTAAGGCTTACTGGCAAGGTGGACTCATTTGTGCTTCGCGCATGACCTCATTAGTTGGTCCTGTGGTTGGGTTATTTATCTTGTACTTGATTTATGGTTTTGCACATGACGTCACTTAAGAGGTCATGGGATGTGTTATGTTTGCGCACATGACTTATTAGAGTCAGGTGATTGATTTCGCACCTGACCTCGCTTGAGGATCAGGGCAGGGCTAGGGTTGCAGGAAGAGGCCTATATAAAGGCCAGATTTTCACAGATAGGTTAGCTCTTCATGCAACCATCTACTGTTATTTCCTATCAACTACTTTAAGATCTTTACAATACAAAAACCTTTACGCTCCAATCTCATCTGCTAGACGGGTCCCCTATACAGTCAAGAACCTATCCGCTACGCAGATCGTGTTAACCAAATCAAAGACTGATACTCTCGGCACTAGTGAGAAACCGATTCTCAGCTGAGAATATGAAGATAGGGCCTAGAGACTCGAGGAGGTCCAGGACAGAGTGCAGCGCAGTTCTAGAGAACCAACCAAGATGGTTACCTGATGCGCGCAATACGAGAAGTGGGAAACCGCAACATTTGCTTGCGTCTCCTGCGACACCGAATGAGGGCAGAACTGCAACTCCACAGAACTCAGAGTTCACGCAAGACAACGAAGGACATATCGATCTTGCGGATGATGCCCTCGCCCTAGGACGAGTACGGAATGCCTCAGATAAAGCAGCATGCCAACCCTCATGAGTAGCAAGGCTGGTTACATCTGAACAAACTTCACCCGCAGATAGTTCCCCCGACGGAACACCATGACCGAAGAGGATGGCCGTAGTGGCAACACCAGCACCACCGACCTGGCCTACGACACAGGCCCTGATGATGACGGAGGACCAGGGACACGGTTCCTGGGGGCAATCAATGCCCTCCCGGAGTCAAGACCGAAAGCAAGGGGAGACCTCTGTGATGGAGACCCCAAAAAACTGAGACAGTTTCTAAGCCAGCTGGAACAGTACTTCAAGGTCAAGGGGTACGGAGTCGGAAAGGATACGATTAAGGTGGACTATGCTGAGTCCCTCTTAAGAGAAGCGGCGGGGCAATGGATAATACCCTACATGGAAGAAAAACGAGACTGGATATAGGCCGCATGGGAGAAGTTTAAAGAAACCCTCCATACCTAGTTTGGGGACAGAAACGCCAAGGAACCAGCGAGGCTCAAGCTGGAGAAGGTGAGATAAGGAAAGGACAACCTTTCCAACTACTGGCACAAATTCCGCATGATATCCGTCGGAGCGGAATGCGACGATGACATAGAGTACCGCCATCTCCTGGGCGGTACTGATGAAAGGCTACAAGAGGCCTGGAAAAGCTCAGACGAGACCGATCAAACAGCAGAAGGCTTTGCGGTATGGGCGGTGGACTAAGAAGATAAAACCAATCTGGTCAGACACGCTCAAAACAAGACCAAGGGGATACAGCACCCAACCCCGCAGCGCAATAACAATGGGACCTACAAACTGAATAACCCACCAAGACCGCCACCAACAGGAGACCGGATGGACTTGGACGCGGCAGGAAGAAGGAACAGGCGATTCCAACAGTTGTCTGACCAGGAATACCAGAAAAGAAGAAAAGAGAATGCATGCCTCCGATGCGGACTGAAAGGGCACTTCATCAAAGATTGTGGACGAAAGGAGACCAAACTCCAAGAGATGGAAGCTACAGAGAGGACGGAAGGGCAGGAGACTTTAAACGAATAAAGTCCCCAGCAAAGCGTGGCCTGCGGGACGAGGAAAGAGGCAAACCCACCGGCACCGCACATATATCAACCAGGAAAAACAAGACACCCCCACTGATAAAGAAAGGCAATAAAGCAATAATCAACAGCAGGAACGGTTACGAGAATGACAACGAACATCTCATGATTAAGATAAAACTATGCACAACAGACAAAGAGACAGAAATGAACGCGATGCTCGATTCAGGAGCAACCGAGGATTTCATCGCCAGAAACCTCTGTGAAACCCAGGGACTACCCCTGAATAAGCTAAAGAAACCAAGGGACATATACGTGATCAACGGGGAAAAAAGCAAAGCAGGATCCATCACCCATACAGTGCAAGCAGTAATGGAGATAGAGTCACATCACGAAGCCATGACATTCAAGGTAGCGCACTTGCAGAAACACAGTGCCATGCTAGGAACACCCTGGCTAAAACAACGCAGTCCAAGCAGCGATTAGGGAAAAGGCCAAAGCAACTTCAACAGCGAACTATGCATGCAATGGTGCCTGGAAACTTCCCCAATGATCGAAGCAATCCCGGAAGAGCAAGCAATAAGAGAAAACCTGAGGACACAGAACCTCCATATGAACATCGAACACGAAGAAGTGATCCCCGACAACGGAGGCATAACGGTACAAGTGTTACACACAAATGCCAAAAAACCAACGTGGGGATCTACGAAGGCAGCAGGTCACGACCTGTACAGCATGGAAGACACAATGGTCACCGGAAGAGGACAAAGACGATACCAACAGGAATTGTAGTAGGACTACCTGACGGCACCTATGCAAGAATCGCTCCACGCAGTGGTATGGCCACACGACATGGGATTACCACAAACGCAGGAGTGATCGATGCGGACTATAGGGGCGAGGTACAAGTCCTACTAATAAACCTGAAGGATGAGGACTATACGATCAAAAAAGGGAATCGCATAGCCGAGATGATTATGGAGAATATTGATACGAGGGAGCTCCACGAAGTCCGAGACCTGGACAAGACCAAAAGGGGCGAGGAAGGATTCGGCAGCACCGGACGAGGAACCCAGAAGGACAACACCCCCACCGAAACGACAGAGAGAAACCCCCTAAGCATATCTTTCATATCAGCAAAGGCCTTCGGTCAACTCTCCTGGAGGGGGGAACAGACCGGGATCCTTAGTTGGGACGAAGAAGAAGACAGACCAACAATCGCTGAAGCGTCAACAATTAGCACATTACTAGCGGTGACGGAAGAAGCTAAGAAGAACAAATTAACTCTGAGGCAACTGGTCCCGCAAGAATATAATGACTATCTGGGGATATTCGAAGAAAACAAAAGAACAGATCTTCCCACACACAAGAGTGAAGATCATCAGATTAAGTTAGACTAAGGAAAGGCGGCGCCGGTCATGAAACTCTACCCAGTGAGGGAAGAAGAATTGAAGGCACTGCACGAGTACCTCCAAGAGAACCTGGCCAGGCAATGGATGAGACCATCGTCCTCCTTGGCGGGGCCACCAATCCTATTTGTTAAAAAGAAAGACGGGAAACTGAGACTTTGTGTAGACTACCGGGGACTGAATGCGGTATCACAAAAGGACAGGTACCCTGTACCATTGATCGACGAAGCGCTGCACCGACTAGGATGGGCCAAGCACTATACGACGTTGGATATCATGAACGCATATCACAACATAAGGATAGCCAAAGGAGACGAGTGGAAAACGGCTTTCAGGACGCGATTCGGACTATTCGAATACTTGGTCATGCCCTTTGGATTATCCAATGCACCAGCGACATTCCAATGATGGATCAACTCCAAGTTGAGCAAATACCTGAACATATGTTGTATCGTCTACCTGGACGATATCATCATCTATTCAGACAACATGGAGCAACACCACCAAGACATACGGAATGTGTTACAGGCATCGGGAGAAGCCAAGGTCAAGGTGAAACATTTGAAATGCAACTTCCATACGGACGAGGTCGAATACCTGGGATTTATCATTAACCTGGAAGGAGTACGAACCGATCTAGTCAAAACGGCGGCTATCGATGACTGGAAAGTACCTAAGAGTGTAAAAGGAGTGCAAAGCTTCGTAGGCTTCTGCAACTTCTACCAGAGATTCATTGAAGCATTTAGCAGGATAGCTAAACCCCTCTACGATACGACAAAGAAAGGAGTCAAGTGGGAATGGGAAGAAAAGGAACAACAAGGATTCGATGATATGAGAAAGCGACTTACTACGATACTGATATTATGACACTTCGACCCCATGCCACCCATCATGATCGAGACAGACGCATTCAACTACGTATACTCCGGTATCCTCTCCCAGCAGGACGAGGAGGCATTATGGAGACTGGTCACATTTCGATCAAAAACAAGGTCAAAGGCAGAGCAAAACCATGATATTCATGACAAGGAACCGGTAGCCATTGTTCAAGTAGTTAAAGACTGGAGGAAGTACATACTAGGAAGTCGACATGTGATCCGCGTTATCACAGACCACAAGAACCTACTAGCGTTTACTACCACCAAAGAACTCAATAGATGACAAATTAGGCAGAGTGAGACATTAAGCCAATACCATCTTCAAATCGAATACCGACCAGGAAAAGAAGGTGGAAAGCCAGACGCATGGACACGGGGGACAGAGGACTTCCCCGACAAGGAAGAAACATGGTTGCAGTGACAAAAGATACTTCTCCCTGAAGAGAATGTTAGGTGGTAGCGGACTCTAATGATAGCGAGTCAGGACTAAGGCCCGATATATGACGAAGTGATTTCTAGGAAGGCTCACTTATAATGTTTGAAATGAAGGTAGGGTTTGTATCGTGGAACGAATATATTGACAAGATCTCTTCTCCGTCGCTGATGATCTATAAAGAGTGGGAGGCACCTCGCTATTTATATTCCGCGTCTGGGTGTTCGCGGCCTATCTATTCCTCCTACTTTCCTCTGTGTGAACTTCGTAGACCCTGAAAACCTTTACCCCGCTTGGCACTGATTTCCTCGGATAGCCGGGAGGGTGTCCCACCCCTCTCCGCGCTATACCGGTGCTAATCATAGCCACTTGAACCCCTTCACTGTGGTAAGCGGTTACTGCTCCTTTCTCTGCATGTGGAGCGATCAGCTTCGGCGACAGACTTATCTATGCAGGTGGATTTCCCATCCGTCTGCATCAACCTGTAGGAAGCATGTTCCTACCTTATCGCGCCAAGGGTGGTTAGGCCTCATTGCGCTCAGGGTTGATCTTTTCATGCGGTAGGCCTTCATCTGACTCTACCTTGTCATGCCTTTGGGGTGTGGGTGAACGATCATCTCTTGGGCGTCGTCCCCTCACCAGGATTTTCCTCTACATTCCTCCACCAATGGACTTGAAATTTGGTATTACTGCCCTTATGGCAGCTGGGGACTCCTATCCGAGTAGCCGACCTCCCCGCAGTTGGCATCCATCCATTGGCGTAGCTGAGGGATCTTTGCATGCGTTTGTCTCCGCAACCACCCGACTGATTTAGCTGGTTCAACCTTGTCAGGATAGCCCAGAGTCCTCTTGTAAGGATTCAGCGAAAACCCCACAGTCGGCGACCTTCGGTGGTGGCATACATGCAGGTTTTGTGCCGCCGTTGTATTGGCAGAAATTAACTCATTCTCCCGATACTCCGATGGACCCTGGGATTGAACACGTAACCTTTTGCCAATGATCATGTGGCATGCCTATTACACTATGCCAGTTCATCTTATGTGTAACAGAGAAGTACTTCGCAAAAAAAGAAGACGAAGATAGCGGATATGAATCCCTAAATGAATTAACCACGGCTACAAGCAACGATGACGAATATGAACAATGGATACCAAGAAAGAGCACCAGCGACCAGGAAATCAATGAGATAGAGAAGGCCTTGAAAGAAGGCCGACAACAAATAAAAGCTGTAGCCCGCGGGCTATACCAGGAAAAAGATAGATAGCTATGGTATGATGACAAGATAAGGCGCCTGGATAAAGAAGCCTTATGAGCAGAAATGATAGGAAGAAATCACGACATTCCACCGGTGGGACACGGCTGAACAGCAAGAACGACAGCCCTAATTCAACAATCATACCACTGGCCGTCAATGCCTGCGGATGTTAAACGATATGTGAAGCATCGCGATACCTGTCAAAGAACAAAAAGGGTTAAACACGCAACTTACGGGCTGCTCAAACCGCGTGAAACTCCGGGAAGACCATGGCAATCTATTGCTATGGATTTCATCGCCGGACTATCCGAATGAAACGGTTATAACGCCATATGGGTCATTATCGACTGACTTACCAAAACGGCGTACTTTATACCATCCAGGACCGATATGACGACACCACAATTCTTCCACCTGTTTAAACACCAGCTCTTTAGACTGCATGGCCTACTAAAAGATATTACCTCCGATAGAGGATCCCTCTTCACGTCGGACATATGGAAAGAAATCACATGACAACTAAGTGTCACCCGACACTGGAGCACACCCTTCCACCCACAAATGGAGGGCCAGACTGAAAGAACGAACACAATATTAGAACAATATCTGTGAGCCTAAGTCAATTATCTGCAGAACGATTGGACAGAATTCTTATCCACGGCAGAATTCGCATACAACAATGGACAACAAGAAACAATAAAGACCGCACACTTCTTTGTGAAGTACAGATACGACCCGTCGTTCGATCCGGCACAATATCAGGTGCCACAAAAGATAACACAGGCCGACGATATGATAAGGGTACACAACATATTACGAGACGAAATGACTTTAGCACAAATGAGTCAAAAGGAAAAGAGCGAAAAGTACCGGAAACCAGACCTGAACCTTACGGTCGGCGACAAGGTATGGTTGATACCACGCAATATGTGGACCATGAGTCCTTTGAAGAAGCAGGACTACAGGAAACTTGTACCGTTCAAAATAATCAAACGGGTCAGGTCACGAGCTTATAAACTTGCCCTCCCCGCCTCGATGAAACAAACTCATCCAACACTCCACATCAGCCTCCTTGAGCCCTACCCAGAAAACTCTTTTCCCTCACAAGAACACTTCCCCCTCCACCTATTGAAATGGACAGAGCAGACAAATACAAACTCGAAGAAATAATCGACTCCTGCTTACACTACGGTAAACTTCGGTACCATGCTAAGTGGACCGGTTACTCCTGTAACGGGGGCACTCCTAGGAAGATGGATCCCAAGGTTGCGACAGGACCAAATAACTTCAAACTTATCGCCAAAAGTTCACACAGATGTAAGAGTAAAGTAGACGGTAAAACTTAATATCGTTAAGCCTGATGCTTCACTCAATTAAGGTCTCAAGAGGATTGATTGTTGGAGTAGGAGAGTTCTCGCATAGATTTTCAGGTAGTTTTATCTTATGCCAGAAACTCCCCAATCAGTTTACTCCAACTGTTCGAGCACACCCTTCTCCACTAAGGGCGGTCCGACACGTCTCCTGACACCCCCTTCGGGCATGTATGTGTCGACCCGCTCTAGTCGGCGTTCACCATATGTGCATATCGTTTCTGCGGCGCATTTCCATTCTGCCCGCCGGAGTGAAAACCTCTGCGCATCGGGGACTTGCCAGTGGCTAACTGTCAAGACCCCTTGCTGAACTAGACTATCTATGACACCCTTCCCATGCGCGTTGATTTCTTCTTGACGCCGGAAGCTACCGTGAGCGGTTTATCTATCTACTAT
Source organism: Tuber magnatum (assembly GCA_003182015.1). Taxonomy (NCBI): domain Eukaryota; kingdom Fungi; phylum Ascomycota; class Pezizomycetes; order Pezizales; family Tuberaceae; genus Tuber; species Tuber magnatum. The sequence goes on from PYWC01000109.1 coordinate 206,408, forward strand.
TTACGAGTCTCGGGCTTCCGGTGTCTTCCGCAGGGTACGGTGGTCCAGGAGTGATCCAATGGGCGCTACCCATGACCACTACCTCGGATACACCTTACCTGCGGTAGGAATCATGCTTTTAGTGTCTCTGCACTTCCCTCTCAGAGCCTATGGCGTTGGGGACATCCTTGGGCGTGGTAGGTGCAAAACGTTCCCAGTCGTCCCGGCACCACCCGGGACTACCTTCGGGACCCCCACGGTTAACTCCCGTTAACTCCGTCAGTTTTGGTCCGTTTTACTCCGAACAACTTGGAGGAGGTACTCCACCTTCCACCCTATGCCCCCTTATATATCCTGCGAACAGCTTACGGTCGACCGGACGGCAGCAACGTATACGGTGTTGCAAGCGGGTCTCCAAAGATCCTCCTTTGGTAGACTGCACACAACTACGCAACCGTTTGCCCATGACGTCCGGGCCTCAAGGCGGGGCCGGAGGGGCATGATAGGAATAATGTCTTCAATTTACAGCTTCTCCGTAGCTGCGTAGCTCGCCCAATAGCATCTCCCGGAACCCCAGATTCCAGTATTATGCATGGCTTCGTGTGACAAACATTCCAGTCATTTTTCCCAAACTCCCCGAGGGACTTCGTATTGGCAGGTAGGGTAACTCAGGTCCTTGAACAGGGTAATCCAAGCCTCAAGGCAGGGTAACCCTGTTCTGAGGGTAGGGTAATCTTGTCCGGTGGACAAGTGGATTTTCTCCTGTTACCCTATCTATCCCACTTCCGGGGATAGACACACTCGGCCTTTCTCTAGTTACCCAGCCTAGCTGTGTATTGGCCCTTCATAGGTCCCTAAGTACGCTGACACCAACCTTGGGCGTAGCCATGTACCTAAATACTTGTGTCCACTAAGTCTGCTCATCTCGGAGCCCGGGCCATCGGGTCTCCGTAGGTCAAGTACTCACTTGCCTGCCGGTTCCTACCAGTTCGCCTCCGGGCTACCTGTATGGGTGTAGGTTCCGGCTGCCATAGCTCACGTATGCTGGGTCGTTACATCACTCCCCTCTTCTCTACGGTCCGTCCCGGACCGTTTAGCGTCGTCTTTTCTTTCCACGACTCGATTCCCCCAAGACCCGATGGTCCCTGGGCTTGGACGGATATCTTTGGTGGAAATCTAGCATGGCCTGTAAGCCTGTCCCTTCTAGCATCTCATAGGGCTCCCACGAGTTCTCCTCAGCTCCATAGCCTTCCCATGAAACCAGGTACTGGACAAAGCGCGACGGAAACTTCGCCTTTGTTCCACCATACCAGCGACTGTCCACAACAGCTTCGATGACGTAACTGGGCTCATTGTCCACGAGCTCTGGGGTAGGGATCTCCTTGATCCTACCCGATTCCGGATCCTCGCGATAGGGTTCCAGCAGCGTGACATTGAAAACCGGGTGGATGCTCCATCGGGTGGGCAATTGGAGTTCGTATGCTCGGGTACCCACCCGACGTTTGACCACGAAAGGGCCAAACATCCGGTGGTCCAGCTTCTCCATGGGACGCTTGGTGCGGATGTTCTTCCGGTTCAACATCACGCGGTCCGCTTTCTTAGCCCGCCCAGCAGCCACATCTTCCAAGGTAACATAGTCCGGGGATGGCAGCCGTTTCTGGTCATGCCATTTCCGCTGCCTTTCCTGTGCCCGTTGAATCGTTTCTCGAATCTGTTGCCAGGTTCCTTCCCATTCCTTAACCAAGAGTTCACTACTTGGGTGTATCCCTTGGTTGTCAGACACAACACCCGACCAGTTTGTCCGTGGGTTGAACCCATAATTGATCTCAAATGGTGACAACCTGGTGGATTCTGATGTTGAGGTGTTATACGCATACTCCGCAAGGGGTAGCAGCGAAACCCAGTCATCCTGTTGATAGGAACAGTAACTACGCAAGTACTGCTCCAGTGTCTGATTAACCCTCTCGGTTTGCCCATCAGTCTCTGGGTGGAATGCAGTCGAAACGTTTAGTTTCACTTGCAGCAAGTGCATCAGACTCATCCAGAACTTGGATGTGAATCGGCTATCTCGGTCGGAGATGATTGACTCTGGCAGTCCATGAAGGCGCCAAACCTCCTTCAGGAATATCAAGGCAAGCTCCTTGATAGGTACCTCAGTGGTCAGGGGTATGAAATGGGCCATTTTCGAAAATCTGTCTACTATGACCCAGATCTTGGTATACCCTTCGGACTCTGGCAGCGCGACAATGAAATCCATTGAAATTGCTGTCCAAGGCCGCATAGGAACATCGATAGGTTCCAGCAGCCCGAACTTCTTGTGCCTGATGGATTTATTTCTTTGGCATGCGTCACATGTCCGCACATAGTCGGTGATGTGCTCATCCATCTTAGGCCAGTAGAAGTTAGCCCTCACCCTGCCAATGGTTTTGTAAGTCCCGAAGTGTCCCGCGATTCGGGAGTCATGTTCTGCCTTCATGATTGTCTGCTTCAGATTCTGACCCTTGGGAACATACCACCTGTTCTTGTACAGGAGTAAGCCCTTTTCCGTCGTGAAATGTCGGTCGACCTCTTTGTCACCTGCAGCTGTTGCCTTCAGGATCCTTAAGTACTCCTGGTCTTCGCTTATCGCTACCCGCAACTGATCCAAAAAGGACGACTTGAGCCGAAATCCCTGGCACACTTGCAACACCTGTGGTCGCAAGATGTCCCGTTCCTGGCTCCCGACCCACTGTCCGGGGCGAAAAAACGACTGTGGCGGAAAATCACTCCCCCCTTCAGGGCGGTAGTCCCTACGCCGCGACAAAGCATCCGCCTTCTCATTCAACCGTCCTTCTCGGTAAACCACCTTGAAGTTAAACGGTTGCAGGAATTCAGCCCAGCGGTGCTGCCTTCGGTTAAGGACCTTGGTACTATTAAAGTACTCCAAGTTCTTATGATCCGTATAGATCACCAATTGGTCCGTTACTGAGCGCAGCAGATGATCCCATTCCTTGAATGCCGCCACGATGGCAGTCATTTCCTTATCATGGACATCATAATTGATCTCTGCTGGGTGAAACTTCCTACTATGGTAGGCCACCGGATGCCATCTCTCATCCTCACATAACTGGGAGAGAACGGCTCCTAATGCAAAGTCACTAGCGTCGGTTTCTAGCCGTGTTGGCCGTTCAGGGTCAAAATGTGCTAGGATAGGTTTGGACGTGAACGCTTCCTTTAAATGATTGAAGGCCTGCTCACATGCAGGTGTCCATTCCCATCGGACATCCTTCTTTGTCAAGTCCGTGAGGGGTTTCGCTATCTTGCTGAACCCTTCTATGAACCGACGATAGAAGTTGGCAAAGCCCATAAAGCTTTGAACGTCGACGACGCATGTCGGAGGTGCCCAGTCTTTGATTGTCTGCACCTTTTCCGACAACATAGAGATCCCCATATCGGAGATCCTATATCCGAGGAATTCAACCTCCCGTTGGTGGAAACTGGACTTCTTCATACTTACACATAGTCTAGCTTTCCGCAATTTCTCCATTACACGCCTTACCATCGCGACGTGCTCTTCCATAGTTTCGGAGTAGATCAGGATGTCATCCATATACGCGATGACTCCTTCATCCATGAGATCTCGAAAGACCTCATTTATCATGCTCTGGAAAGTTGCCGGGGCATTACATAACCCAAACGGCATGACCGTGTATTCATACAGTCCATATCTGCACCGGAAGGCCGTCTTCCATTCCTCACCTTCTGCCATCCTCAGAAGATAGTAGCCGTTTTTCAAGTCCAACTTAGTGAACACAACGGCTTTTCCTAACCTATCTCGCAGTTCATTCATCAGCGGTAGAGGGTACTTGCTCTTCACCGTGATTTTGTTCAGCCCTCGGTAATCTATTACCAGTCTTAATGTACCATCTGGTTTTGGCACAAAGAGGATAGGGGCTGCTGCTGAGGAACTGGATCGCCGTAGCTTCCCCGTTCGCAGCATGTCATTGAGATATTCCCGGAGTGCCTTAAGCTCCTTTTCCGATAACGGATAGATAGGCCCAAACGGAGGTTGAGTCCCGGGTAGCAACTCGATCGTGTGGTCATACTTTGAGTGCTCCGGCAAGGCCTCAATCCGTTCTTGACTGAAGATGTCCCCGTAGTCCTTATACTCAGGGAGTAGCTTGACAGTAATGTCAGCACCTTCCTCATCGGAGAATTGTACAATTCCCAACAGGTACACATTACTAGGGTCTTCAGCTAGCAACTCTTCATCGGTCATGAACACTAACCGCCCCTGCTCTGCCAGGCAATTAGCCTTGCAGAAATCTGAGCGCCAGGTTAGTGATCCTGTCTTCCAATCTATGTCGGGATTATGGTCCTTCAACCAAGACATAGGTAGGTACCCGTCCACCTTGGTGTCGGGCATGTCCGCGACTTCAAACCGCATTTCGTTATGGTGGTCGCCTATTCTCATGTCCAATGATTTGGTATAGTGCAGACCTGACCCCGGAATGTGATTACCGCTTGCGTCGCTTATCGGCACATGTACCTTTCGTCGTACACATGGTGCCTGCGTTTGTTTAACCCATCGGCTACTAAGCACTGGCCCAGTAGCTCCACTGTCGAGTAGCAGGAGCGCCTCAGCGCTTACCTGTCTAGCTCCAATCTTCCAGTCTAGCCTTACCCTCAGGTGGATAGACTTGGTATGGCGAGGCAAGTTATCACGCTTCTGCCTCTTCACTTGTCTTAGGGACTTAGTCATCTTGGCTTACTAATTCTGATCTCTTGCCTTTCGACACAAGAGCGGCCACAACGGGTCGGTAAACGTTAAGGGATTGGGAATCGTTTTATCAATAGCTAGGGTGTTTACTATCACGCCAGCATGATTTCGGGTACTAAACCCTCCTCAGGTAAACTTGATCATAGTATCATTTATTCAATCAAGTCCAGCCTGAACTAATCCCGCTTGTACTAACCATAACAAATTTTCCCGAGGTGGGTAGAGGTCCGCTCTTGGACCGGTTCCAAGCGAAGCAACCTTGCTTCCCCAATGTCGAGCGTCTCCGCGAGCGAGATCTCTCCCAGCCTCAACCGAAAATAATATCCTATGACTTGTCCGTCCCAGTAAAGAAATCCTGAAAGAAATACAAATAACTAGAACAAAGGAAATAACCTGAAAACCCACAAAGGAGAGATCACCCTGTCCACCGCACACGGCCTTCAACATCTATCTGCCCACACCACCTGGGTGTAGTCAGCATCAGGGTCGTTCATGCAGTAGAGGGGTACTTACCCATCCCAGAAGCCACTTCCGGGGCTCCTTTTCATCCATCCCGCAGGGGTCTATGGATACAGGTTATTAAGGTTATACCTTTCGCAGAATGGGGTCTTACCTATTCTGAGCCGTCAGTATCAACCTCCATAATCTGAGGTGATGCCTGTCGGACTTCAAGTATCTTTGACGAGGTAGCCGGAGGTGGCGCTTCAATGCGCTTTAGTCGCTTGTCCGTACCTGAGGGCTCGCTTACCGGGGCTGACCGTTTCAACCCACGAGCCTGTTTGGACGAACTAACGACTGGGGACGTCGCGGTGCACTTTCTCCAAAAGTGACCCGTTTGTCCACACTTGGTGCACTGGTTGTGCTTTCTCCGACGTTCGGTCAAAGTCGACGGGATTTCCTTATGCGCCAGGGCATACTCAGAAGTCCCCGGCTTTGCCTGTTTCCCCGCATTGAAATTAGTAGGTTTGGCAGACCGCTGGTTCTGTCTGCCCGAACCTTTATCCTTCTTTTTAAACCTTCCGGAAGTTGAGGACCTATCCTCCTTCTTGTCCGTTGGTTGAGACCGTTGGACAGGGTGGATAACTCGGTTGCTGAACCGGGTGTTGTCTTCCAGTGTGTGTCCAACCTTCCGAAGAAGATCAAGGTAGTCGTTCAAGTCGGTGGGATGGGGCTCCTTCAGTGCCCACGCGTTCCTCACTTCTTGAGTAATGCCCGACCGTACCTTATCTCGTACCTGCACAGGGTCTGTATAGCTAAGCTTATACATATAGTCAATTATCTTGTCCAGGTACTCATCGATGTGATGTGGCTTCATCACTAGGTCTCGCCACTCAAGGAGGGATCGGTCTCGTTCCGCTTGGTCACCGCCGAAACTCCGTTCAAGCCGTTCCCGGAATCCTTTCCACGTTCTTAACGGGTTACTGTTATTAACTGGAACTCCGGTACGCTTGGCTGCCTCCTTATTGATGTGGGAGTGCAGCCCAAGATACCATGTTCGGGCAGTATCTTCTAGAAGGGGGATCACCAGGTTTACCTTGTCCATATCGGTCAACCTGCACCCAGCAAAGTACTCGAACTTAACCTCTACCAGCGTCAAGAAGCTGGCGAGTTCGGTGACCTTTCCCTTAAACGCCGGAATGCCGCTCAGCTTTTCCGGCTTCTTCTGCCGTTGTCTAGATGATGGTCGTGCAGCCGCCCTACTCCGTAGTTCCCTTGACAGCTTCTTAGCACGGCGGTCCCACCGTCGTTTCTTCTCGTCGCTCCAGTCATCCTTGCGAGCGCCGAGAAAAGGGGTCAAGTCGGGGAGAGAATCGGCATCATCATCATCCGAGCTATCATGGTCAGAGTCCCCAGGATCTCCACCTGCTCCCGTAGTACCACCGACAGGTGGTCCATTTCCACCTCCACTACCCCCGGTATTTCCACCTGGGGTCTCGCGGGGTCTATCATACCCATCAAACCTTTCCTCCTGGCCATCCTGATTCCCATCCTCGGGGGGGTTAGCCCCTGATGGTACTGATGCCGGTGGTGGAACAGGTCGTTGCCCACTCTCAGGAGTTGGGTTCGGAGCCGCCTGAGTCATCGCCAGAAACGACTGAAGCTCTGGACAACTCAAAGGTTGCATTGGGGGCCCCGCGTGTCTCCATGACCCACAGTACCCACATGTTGGTCGTCCGTCTCCCTCCTTCTGTCTTCTTCGGTGCCTTACCGGGGTCCGTGGTCCCTTCCTGCACCCGTACGTGTGGTAATGAATCCACCCCATACGGGTTTCTTCCGACTTGCAGCCCGACAGACAGTACTCGTCTTGGCTGTCCGACTCACCACTAGTGATCGTGGGGAGGATGGAGGGAAGAGTTGGTTTTGAGGGGGCAGAGGGAATCACGGGTGCCCAAGGAACGGAACGAGCGGGTGTCCCAGGTCCGGGGATCGGAGTCCCTCGTGATGGAGCCATGGGTGCTCGCTCTTCCTGGCGCCTGACCTGTTCAAAGAATCCAGGTGAAGCCGCACGCAGCGGTCGGTACCCTGGGGTAGCCGATACTGTTGGCGGGAAAGCTGCGACAGGGAAGGTATCAGGAGGGGGCAATGAAACTGGTAAAGGTGTGGGTCTTGGGGCAGCAATAGGAGGTACGGGAGTTGCAACCGACGGTGTTGCAGGGGGGTTAATGGGAGCGGGGGTCGGCCGAGGAGTAGGGTCAGGTGTATCTGGTGCTGTGATACCCTTTGGCTTGGACGTCCTTTTCTTAACCCGACGCCCATCGGTTGGTCCAATCGCCGGACTTCCTGAACGACTGCGGGCGATCGAGGAGGGGACAGACAGCGAGCCTGTTGATGCTCTTGTGAAGGACGAGGTATAACTGTATCCTTCCCCCTTGAGGCTTTCCAACATCCGTATGCCCACGGGGCTTAGGTACGCCCTCCACTGTTCATCCCGGGCTCTCATAGCCAGTTCCATCCCGAAGTTCTCCAGCTTCGTGTGGACAAGTGGGAGTGGGGGCGCCGCCTCTATCATCAGTACGTCATTCTCAGCATCAATACTATAACCTCCCGCGAAGGCCCTTTCCAGCGCTGCCATACGATCCTTCAATGCCTTCTGGTCTCTTAACATTCGCAGGTATGCCTCCTGCTGTACCTTCATCCATTCCACCGCTGCCGTAGTAATCTGTTTACGGAACACCTGCTGCTGCTGGGCATTCCAGTTCTTCAGTTCCCGCTTCGCATCCTCAATCGACTTGGATACCTCCCGGACGATGTAAGGTTCGACGAACTCGCGGGAGAACTCGCTAAAGGGTACTCCTTGCGGTGGAGGAGGGAGCATGTTGTGGACGAGGGCGGCGTCTTGGAAGAACGAAAGCGCCGCAGCGCGAGGGTCTGTAATCATAAGATCAACACATTCATCAGGTAGTTGAATAGGGGCGGCCTCCAGGAGCAATTGGTGACCGTCCCATTCAATACCGCGGACGTCCGCGAACACCGAAGCACGAAATGTGTTGGCGGAGTTCTCGTCAAGGTCAAGGTCTGAATCCGAGTTGGATTCCATTCTAGGTCGACGTTCGATACTAGCCATTGCGCTTTCCACCCTGGGCTACTTGTTCGAGACAAGGTTACCAGTATTCACGCAAGGTCAGTGCCGAAGGTCGAAAAACAATTAATCAGGAGAGGAGTTAAGCGAGGAGCTCGCTTAACGATATACTGTAACGGGGGCACCCCTAGGAAGATGGATCCCAAGGTTGCGACCGCACCAAACAACTTCAAACTTATCGCCAAAAGTTCACACAGATGTAAGAGTAAAGTAGACGGTAAAACTTAATATCGTTAAGCCTGACGCTTCACTCAATTAAGGTCTCGAGAGGATTGATTGTTGGAGTAGGAGAGTTCTCGCATAGACTTTCAGGTAGTTTTATCTTATGCCAGAAACTCCCCCATCAGTTTACTCCAACTATTCGAGCACACCCTTCTCCGCTAAGGGCGGTCCGACACGTCTCCTGACACCCCCTTCGGGCATGTATGTGTCGACCCGCTCTAGTCGGCGTTCACCATATGTGCATATCGTTTCTGCGGCGCATTTCCATTCTGCCCGCCGGAGTGAAAACCTCTGCGCATCGGGGACTTGCCAGTGGCTAACTGTCAAGACCCCTTGCTGAACTAGACTATCTATGACACCCTTCCCATGCGCGTTGATTTCTTCTTGACGCCGGAAGCTACCGTGAGCGGTTTATCTATCTACTATTTACGAGTCTCGGGCTTCCGGTGTCTTCCGCAGGGTACGGTGGTCCAGGAGTGATCCAATGGGCGCTACCCATGACCACTACCTCGGATACACCTTACCTGCGGTAGGAATCATGCTTTTAGTGTCTCTGCACTTCCCTCTCAGAGCCTATGGCGTTGGGGACATCCTTGGGCGTGGTAGGTGCAAAACGTTCCCAGTCGTCCCGGCACCACCCGGGACTACCTTCGGGACCCCCACGGTTAACTCCCGTTAACTCCGTCAGTTTTGGTCCGTTTTACTCCGAACAACTTGGAGGAGGTACTCCACCTTCCACCCTATGCCCCCTTATATATCCTGCGAACAGCTTACGGTCGACCGGACGGCAGCAACGTATACGGTGTTGCAAGCGGGTCTGCAAAGATCCTCCTTTGCTAGACTGCACACAACTACGCAACCGTTTGCCCATGACGTCCGGGCCTCAAGGCGGGGCCGGAGGGGCATGATAGGAATAATGTCTTCAATTTACAGCTTCTTCGTAGCTGCGTAGCTCGCCCAATAGCATCTCCCGGAACCCCAGATTCCAGTATTATGCATGGTTTCGTGTGACAAACATTCCAGTCATTTTTCCCAAACTCCCCGAGGGACTTCGTATTGGCAGGTAGGGTAACTCAGGCCCTTGAACAGGGTAATCCAAGCCTCAAGGCAGGGTAACCCTGTTCTGAGGGTAGGGTAATCTTGTCCGGTGGACAAGTGGATTTTCTCCTGTTACCCTATCTATCCCACTTCCGGGGATAGACACACTCGGCCTTTCTCTAGTTACCCAGCCTAGCTGTGTATTGGCCCTTCATAGGTCCCTAAGTACGCTGACACCAATCTTGGGCGTAGCCATGTACCCAAATACTTGTGTCCACTAAGTCTGCTCATCTCGGAGCCCGGGCCATCGGGTCTCCGTAGGTCAAGTACTCACTTGCCTGCCGGTTCCTACCAGTTCGCCTCCGGGCTACCTGTATGGGTGTAGGTTCCGGCTACCATAGCTCCTGTATGTTGGGTCGTTACAACTCCCCAGAACACGATCAAGAGCGGTATCCCGCCACAAACTTCAACAACGCTAAAAATGGCGTCCTCCTCTTCCACCAACACTACCTGCAGAAGCCAGCAACCGACCATTGAGAACGCACTGGAAGAAGAAAGCAGGGTAGCAACTGAGGACAAAGAAGAATTTGAATGAAATGTGCGCCAAGCATAAAAAGACGTAGAAGAAGCTGCCATTGAGAGGAACAACAATGCAAAAAAATTCATAGACGGCATGCAGCCACGAGGACTGCATGATCCACAAGGATGTCAAGGATAGACACAAATAGTGGCCGCAAGAGACCACCCAAACTAGGAACTCGGATAGTGACCAGCAATGTGCGAATTCCGGGGACAAGCAAACTTGGGAAGGAGACGAAACGGCGGCCCCGACACAGCCCAAACATCACAAAATCGACTGGCGGAACTCCATGCGCAGGTTCCGCCCCTACCAGCACCAGCAACAGAAACAAACGGAACAACAAGCTCCGAGAATGGAGTGTCGAAAGAGGGGGGGGCACAAGGTGTTTATTGAGCCCAGGGACGTTCTCTGGGAGACAATTCGCACTCAGGGCGACATGATAATGCAGCAAAAAAGAAGGATTGGAGAGCTGCAGACGACGGTCGACCAGCTGAGAAAAACTGTCGATGGATTACGAGAAGTGAAAAGAATGGTGGAGGAACAGCGAGAAAAAAGAGACCGGGAAATGAGGAACAGAAGCGATGTGGACGATTGGATCCTTGCGGAATACCAGAATATGTTGTGGCAGGAACAACGCATGAGGGGGTATGCCGCAAGGGTTGAAGAAAGGAGAAGTAGAAGAGGGTAAGGCGTATCCTCAGGGACTGAGGATAAGGGAGAGGGGAGCTAATGTCACGATCTGGCTAGAGGAGCGCTAGCCAGGTGATGGCAGCAGGGAAAAGGTTTCACATATGACGTCGCTTGGACATCATACAGTTAAGTTATGATTGTTTCACGCACATGACCTCATCAGCAGGTCATGATGCTTGTTTATGTTGCTTGCATTTCGCACATGATGTACAGTTGATGTCGTGGGGAGAGTCTAGGCTGGCCGGTAAGGCTTACCTGCAAGGCAGACTCGTTTATGTTGTGCGTGTGACCTGATCAGTTGGTCATGTGGTTGGGTTATTTATATTGTGCTTGATTTGTATTTTTGCATACGACGTCACGTGACAGGTTATTGTAACGACCCAATATACATGAGCTATGGCAGACGGAACCTATACCCATACAGGTAGCCAGAAGGCGAAATGATAGGAACCGGCAAGCAAGGAAGTACTTGACCTATGGAGACCCGATGGCCCGGGCTCCGAGAATGAACAGAATTGGCTGGTCAGGGACTTAGGTACCTGGATACACCCCAGAGCGGTGTCAGCGTAGTTAGAGACTTCTGAAGTAGCAGTTGCTCAGCTAGGCCGGGTAACTGGAGAAAGATCAGAAATGTCCATCGCCAGAGACGGGATAGTCAGGGTAACAGGGAAAAGTTATCTTGTCCGCTGGACAAGGTTACCCTACCCACGGGATGAGGTTACCCTGCCCAGAGTCCTGAGTTACCCTAGGTTTCAATAAGAAGTCCCTCGGGGAGTTGGTGAAAATTGACAGGAATGTTTGTCACGCAACGCAATGCATGATTCTAGAATCGGGGGTTCCGGGGGATGCTATTGGGCGAGCTACGTAGCTTCGATAAAGCTGTAAATTGGAGACATTATTGCTATCATACCCCTTCGGCCCCGCCTTGAGGCCCGGCCATCATGGGCAAACAGTGGTGTAGCTGTGTGCAGTCTAGCAAAGAGGAATCTTTGGAGACCAGCTTGCAACAACGTATATGTCGCTGTCGTCTGGTCAACCGCACGCTGTTCGCAGGATGTATATGGGGGCATAGGGTGGAAGGTGGAGTACCTCTTCCAGGTTGTTCGAAGTAAAACAGACAAAAACCGGCGGAGTTAACGGGTGTTAATGGTGGGGGTCCCGAAGCTAGTCGTGGGTGGTGCTGCGGCGACTGGGAGCGTTTTACACCTATGAAGCCCGAATGTGCTCCCAATGCTATAGGCTCTGAACGGGAAGTGCAGAGACACTAAAAGCATGATTCCTACCACAGGTCAGGTAGATCCGAGGGGGTGGTCATGGGTAGCGCCCATTGGATCACTCCTGGACTACCTTCTCCTGCAGAAGACACTGGAGGCCCTTGACCAATAAATAGTAAATAGATAAACCGCTCACGGTAGCCTCTGCAGTCAAGTAGAGATCAACGCATATGGGAAGGATACTATAAATAGTCTAGTCCATGAGGTGTCTTGACTGTTAGCCACTGGCAAGACACCGATGCACCGAGGTTTTCACTCCGGCGGGCAAAATGGAAATGCACCACACAAACGATAACCACATAAGGTGAACGCCGACTACAGAGTGTCGACACATGCATGCGCGAAGAGTGTGCCAGGGGACGTGTTGGGCCACCCTTAGCGGAGATGTGCGTGCTCGAATGGTTGGAGTAAACTGACAGGAGAGTTTCTGGTATAAGATAAAACTACCTGCAAGTCTATGCGAGAACTCTCCTACTCCAACAATCAATCCTCCCGACACCTGAATTGAGTGAAGCGTCAGGCTTAACGATATTAAGTTTTACCCTTTACTTTACTCTCACATTGGTGTGAACTTTTGGTAATAAGTTTGAAGTTGTTCGCTGCGGTCAGAACCTTGGGATCCATCTTCCTAGGAGTGCCCCCGTTACACTCATGGGATGTGTTATGTTTGCACACATGACTTATTAGAGTCAGGTGATGGATTTCGCACCTCACCTCGCTTGAGGATCAGGGTAGGGCTAGGGTTGCGGGAAGAGGCCTCTATAAAGGCCGGGTTTTCACAGATGGGTTAGCTTTTCATGCAACCATCTACTGTTATTTCCTATCTACTACTTTACGATCTTCACGATACAAAAACGTTTATGCGCCCACCTCATCCCCAAGTCGGATCCCCTATAGAGTCAAGAACCTATCCACCACGCGGATTGTGTTAACCAAATAAAAGACCGATACTCTCGGCACTGGTGAGAAACCTTTTGTTATGCGAGAATAGGAAGGTAGGGCCTATAGACTTGAGGAGCTCTAGGATACAGTGCAACGCAATCTGCGGGAACGAACCACGGTCGTTACCTGTCACGAGTAACATGAGTAGTGGGAAACAGTAACATAAGTACCCATCCACCCTGGTGTCGGGCCTGTCCCCGACTTCAAATCGCATCCCATAGTGGTCGCCAATTCTCATTTCTAAGGATTTGGTATAGTGCAGACCTGATCCAGGAATGTGATTACCACTTGTGTCGCTTATTGGTACATGTATCTTTCGCCATACACAGGGTGCCTGAGTTTGCTTAACCCATTGGCTACTAAGCACGGGCCCAGTAGCTCCACTATTGAGTAACCGGAGCTCTTCCGCACTTACCTGTCTGGCTCTAATCTTCTAGTCTAACTTTACCCGCAGGTGAATAGACTTGGTATGACAAGGCAAGTTGTCATGTGTCTGCCTTGTTGCTTGTCTTAGGGACTTAGTCATCTTGGCTAACTAATTTTGATCTCTTGCCTTTTGACACAAGAGCGGCCACAATGGGTCGGTAAATGTTAAGGGATTGGGATTCGTTTTATCAACAGCTAGGGTGTTTACTATCATGTCGGCATGATTTCGGGTACTAGACTCTCCTCAGGTAAACTTGAAAACAACACTGTTTATTTGATCAAGTCCAGCCTGAACCAATTCCACTTGTACTAAACATAACAATTTTTCCCAAGTTGGGTAGTGGTTCACTGTTGGACCGGTTCCAAGTGAAGCAATCTTGCTTCCCCAATATTGAGCATCTCCTCCAGTAAGACGTCACCCAGCCTCAACCGAAATAATGTCCTACAACTTGCCCATCCAGCTAAGGAAATCCTGAAAGAAATACCTATAACGAGAACAAATGAAATAACCAGAAACCCAACCAAGGAGAGATAGCCCAGTTTATCACACATGGCCCACAACATCTATCTGCCTACACCACCTGGGTATAGTTAGTATCAGGGTCATGCATACAGTAGAGGAGTACTTACCCATCCTAGAAGCCACTTCTGGGGTCCCTTTCCCTCAATCCCTCATGGGTCTATGCATATGGGTTAGTAGGTTATATGTTAAGCAGAATGGGTTCTTCCCTATTCCGAGCCGTTAGTATCAACCTCCACAATCCGAGGTGATGCCTGTCAGACTTCAAGTATCTACAACAAGGAAGCCAGAGGGGGCACTTGGATACACTTTAGCTGCCCATCCGTTCCCATGGGCTCGCTTACTAGGGCTGACCATTTCAACGCACAAGCCTGCTTGGATGAACTAACAACTAGGGGCCCCGTGGTACACTTTCTCCAGAAGTGACCCATTTGCCCACACTTGGTGCACTGGTTGTACTTTCTCCAACGTTCAGTCAAAGTCGACAGGATTTCCTTATGTGCTATTGCATACTCAGAAGTCGCCGGCTTTGCCTGTTTCCCCGCATTGAAGTCAGTAGGTTTGGCAGGCCTCTGGCACTGTGTGCTCAAACCTTTTTCCTTCTTTTCAAACTGTCCAGAAGTTGATAACCTATCGTACTGCTTATCTGTTGGCTGAGACCGTTGGACAGACTGAATACCATGATTACTGAACCAGGTGTTGTCTTCCAGCATGTGTCCAACTTTCCAAAGAAGATCAAGGTGGTTGTTCCAGTCGGTTGGATGGGGCTCCTTGAGTGCCCACGCATTCCGAACCTCTTGAGTAATACCCAACTGTACCTTATCTTGTACCTCCACTGGGTCAGTATAGCTAAACTTATACATGTAGTTAATTATCTTGTGCAGGTACTTATTGATGTGGTGTGGCTTCATGACTAGGTCTTTCTACGCAAGAAGGGAGCAGTCTCGTTCTGCTTTGTCAGTGCTGAAACTTTGTTCAAGCCATTCCCGGAATCCTTTCGATGTTCTCAACTGGTTACTATTGATAACAGGAACTCCAGTATGCTTGGCTGCCTCCTTATTGATGTGGGAGTGCAGCCCGAGATGCCATGTTCTGGTGGTGTCTTCTAAAAGAGGGATTGGCAGGTTTACCTGGTCTATACCGGTCAACCTGCACCTGGCAAAATACTCAAACATAACCTCCACCAGAGTCAGGAAGCTGGCGAGTTCAGTGACGTTTGCCTTAAACACCAGGATGCAACTCAGCTTTTCCGGCTTTTTCTGCCACTGTCTGGAGGATGCCTGTGAGGTCCATCTGCTCTGTAGTTCACTTGATAGCTTCTTCGCATGGCGATCCCACCTTTGTTTCTTCTCATTGCTCCAAGCATCCTTGCGAGCCCCCAGATAGGGGGTCAAATCAGAGAGAGAATCAGTATCATTATCATCCGAACTGTCATGGTTAGAGCCCCCTGGATCTCCTCCTGCTCCTGCTGTACCACTGTCAGGTAGCATGTTTCTGTGTCCACTACCCCCAGTGTTTCCACTTGGGGGTTCCCATGGTCTGTCATACCCATCAAACCATTCCCCCTGGCCATCCTGATTCCCATTTCCAGTCCGGGTGAGTCCCTGATGGTACTGATGCCGGTGGTGGAACAGGGTATCGCCCGCCCTCAGAAGTTGGGTTAGGAGCCACCTGCATTATCTGTAGAAATGCCGGAAGTTCTGAACAGCTCAGGGGTTGCATTGGGGGCCCAGTGTGCCTCCATGACCCACAATACCCACCTGTTGGTCGTCCATCTCCTTCCTTCTGCCTTCTTCTGTGCCTTACTGAGGTCCATTGTTCCTTCCTGCATGCATATGTATGGTAATGAATCGACCCTATGCATGTCACTTCCTATTTCCAGCCTGACAGTGTAATGACCCAGCAGAAATGAGCTATGGCAGTCAGAACCTACACCCATACAGGTAGCTGGAAGGCGAACTGGTAGGAACAGGCGGGCAAGTGAGTACTTGACCTGCGGAGACCGGACGGTCTGGGCTCTGAGAATGAACAGAATTGGCTGGCCAGGTACTTAGGTACTTGGGTGCACCCGGGAGCAGTGTCAGTGTACTTAGGGAGCTCTGAAGTGGCAGTTACTCAGCACGGTGGGGTCACTGAAGAAAGGTCGGAAGTGTCTATCTCCGGCAAAGGAATAGACAGGGTAACAGGAAAAAGTCATTTCCTCCACCAGACACAGTTACCCTAGCCTCAGGAGCAGCTTACCCCACCTTGGGGCTTGGGTTACCCTGTCCAAAGTGCTATGTTACCCTGCCTTCCAATACAAAGTCCCTCAGGGAGTTCCGGAAAAATGACCAGAAAGTTTGTCATGTGAAGCAGTGCATAATGCTGGAATCTGGGGTTCCGGGAGATGCTATTGGGCAAGCTATGCAGCTCCGAAGAAGCTGTAAATTTGAGACATTATACCTATCATACCTCCCCAGCCCCACCGTGAGGCCCACATGGCATGGGGAAACGGTTGTGTAGTTGTGTGCAGTCTAGTAAGGAAGGATCTTTGCAGACCGGCTTGCAACACCATATACGTCGCTGCCGTCCAGTCAACGGTAAGCTGTCTGCTGGATATATAAGGTGGCATAGGGTGGAAGGTGGAGTACCTCCTCCAAGTTGTGCAGAGTAAAACAGACCAAAACCAACAGAGTGAACGGGAGTTAACCATGGAGGTCCTGCAGGTAGTGCCGGGTGATGCCAGGGTGGCCGGGAGAGTTTTACACCTACCGAGCCCGAAAAGTATCCCCAACACCATAGACTCTGCAAGGGAAGTGCAGAGATACTAAAAGCATGATTCCTACGACAGATAAGGTAGATCTGAGGTGGTGGTCACGGGTAGCGCCCATTGGACCCCTCCCGGATCACCGTATCCTGCGGAAGACACTGGAAGCCCGAGAATGGTAAATAGTAGATAAATAAACTGCTCACGGTAACTTCAGGGGCCAAGTAGGAAACAATGCCTACGTGCTGGGTGTCATAAATAGTCCAGTTCATCAGGTGTCTTGACCGTTATTTACTGGCAAGCCGCCGATGCGAAGAAGTCTTCACTCCGGCAGGCAAAATGGAAATGCGCCGCAGAAACGATAACTGCATAAGGTGAATGCCAACTAGGGTGTGTCGACAAATGCATCCCCGAAGGGTGTGCCAGGAGATGTGTCGGACCACTCTTAGCGGAGAAATGTCTGCTCGACTAGTTGGACAAAACTGCTGGGGGAGTTTCTGGCATAAGATAAAACCACCTAAAAGTCTATGCGAGAACTCTTCTACTCCAACAATAAATCCTCTAGCAACCTTAATTGAGTGAAGTGTTAAGCTTAACAATATTAAGTTTTACCATTTACTTTACTCTTACATCTGTGTGAACTTTTGGCGATAAGTTTGAGGTTGTTCGGTGTGGTCGCAACCTTGAGATAGATCTTCCTAGGGGTGGCCCCGTGATAGGGAGATGGAACTCATCTTGGCTGTCCGCCTCGCCACTTGTAATCGTGGGGAGCACCGAGGGAAGAGTTGGTTTTGAGGGCACAGAGGGAATCCCGGTTGCCCAAGGAACGGAGAGAGCTGGTATCCCAGATCTGGAGATTGGAGTCCCCTGTGATGGAGCCATGGGTGCCCGCTCTTCCTAGCACCTTACCTGTTCAAAAAATCCTGATGATGCGACGCGCAGTGGCCGGAACCCTGGGGGAGCCAATACTGCTGGTGGGAAGGCTGTGGCAGGAAAGGTATCAGGGGCGGGTAATGAAAATAGTAGGGGTGTAGGTCTTGGGGTAGCGATGGGAGGTATGGGAGTTGCAACTGACGGAGTTGCCGGAGGTATGATAGGAGCAGGGGTCAGACAAGGAGTGGGGTCAGATGTATCTAGTTCCCTGATACCCTTTGGCTTTGACGTCCTTTTCTTGACACAACATGCATCAGTTGGTCCAATTGCTGGACTTCCCGCACGATTATGGGTAATGGGGGCGGGGACGGATAGCGAGCCGATTGATGCTCTCGTGAAGGAAGGTGTGTAGCTGTAGTCTTCTCCTTTGAGGCTCTCCATCATTCGTATACCCACGGGGCTTAGGTACGTTCTCCATTTCTTGTCTCTCACTCTCACAGCCAATTCTATCCCGAAGTTCACAGGCTTGGTCTGGACGAGTGGAAGTGGGAGCGCAGCCTCTATCATCAGCGCGTTATTCGCAGCATCAACACTATACCCTCCAGCAAAGCCCTTTTCCAATGCTGCCATAAGAGATCTTTCAATGCCTGCTGCTTGTTCAGCATCTGCAGGTATCCCTCCTGCTGCACTTTCATCCATTCCACCACTGCCGTAGTAATCAGTTTGCAGAACACCTGCGGTTCCTAGTTGTTCCAATTCCTTATTTCTCACTTGTCTTCATCGAGTGACTTAGCTGCCTCACGGACAATGTAAGGTTCGACAAACTCATGAGAGAATTGACTAAAAGGGAGACCTCCCAGTGGTGGAGCCCTCATGTTGTGAACAAGGGTGGAGTCTTGGAAAAACGAAAGCCCTGCTGGGTGCGGGTCTGTAATCATAAGATCAACACATTCATCAGGTAACTGAATAGGGGTGGCTGGAAGAGTAACTGGCAGGCGTCCCATTCAATACTGTAAAGACCTGCGAAGACCGACACAGGAAGGGTGTTAGTGGAGTTGTCGTCAGGGGCAAGGTCTGAATCCGAGTTGGATTCCATTCTGGTTCAAAGTTTGGTACTAGCCATTGCACTTTGCACCCTGGGCTACTTGTTCTAGAAAAGGTTACCAGTATTCATGCAAGGTAAGTGCCGACGGTTGGAAAGAATTAATCAGGACAGGAGTTAAGCGAGGAGCTGGCTTAATAATATACCATAATGGGGGCAGCCCTGGGAGGTTGGATCCCAAGGTTGCAACTGTGCTGACCAACTTCAAACTTATCTTCAAAGGTTCACGCCAATATAAGAGTAAAGCAAACGGTAAAGCTTAATATAGTTAAACCTGATGCTGCACTGAATTAAGGTCTTGAGAGGATTGATTGTTGGAGTTGGAGAGTTCTCGCATAGACTTTTACATAGTTTTATTTTATGCCAGAAACTCCTCCATCGGTTTACTCCAACTGTTCGAGCATACCCTTCTCCATCAAGGGTGGTCCGACACGTCTCCTGATACACCCTTCAGGTATGCATATATCAACACACTCTAGTCGGCGTTCACCTTATGCAGTTATCATTGTTGCTATGCATTTCCGTCTCACCCGCTGGAGTGAAAACTTCTTCGTATCGGCATCTTGCCAGTAGCTAACAGTTAAGACACCTGATGAACTGGACTGTCTAGGACACTCTTCCCATAGGCATTGATCGCTACTCGACCCTGAGACCTACCATGAGCAGTTTATCTGTCTACTATTTACAATCCTTGGGCTTCCTGTGTCTTCCGCGGGGTACTGTGGTCTGTGAGTAACCCAATAGGCACTACCCATGACCACTACCTCCGATTCACCTTACGTGTGGTAGAAATCATGCTTTTAGTGTTTCTGCACTTCCCTTTCAGAGCCTATGGCATTGGGGACACTTTCAGACTTGGTAGGTGTAAAACCCTCGCAGTCGCCATGGCAGGACCCAGGACTACCTTAGGGACCCCCACATGTAACTCCTATTAGCCCTGTCAGTTTTGGTCCATTTTACTGCGAACAACTTGGAAGAGGTACTTCACCTTCCACCCTATGCCCCCCTGTATAACCTCCGAACAGCCTATGGTCGACTGGACGGTAGCGACATATACGGTGTTTCAAGCAGGTCTCCCTAGATCCTTCTTTGCTTGACTGCGCACAGCTACGCAACCGTTTGCCCATGACGTCCGGGCTTCAGGGCGGGGTGGGAGGGGTAGGATAGGAATAATGACTCTAATTTACAGCTTGTTCGGAGCTGCGTAGCTCGCCCAATAGTATCTTCTGGAATCCCAGATTCCACTATTATGCATGGATTCATCTGACAAACATTCCAGTCATTGTTTCCGAACTCCCCAAAGGACTTCCTATTGAAAGGCGGGGTAACCCAGGACTTTGAGCAGGGTAACCCCAGCCCCATGGCAGGGTAACCTGGTCCGCCAGGTAGGGTAATATTGTGTAGTAGACAAGATGACTTTTCCCTGTTACACTGTCTATTCTGTTGCCGGAGATAGACACTTCTAACCGTTCTCCAATTACCCAGCCCAGCTGAGTAACTGCCCCTGCCAGAGGTCTCTAAGTATGCTGACATTGCTCCTGGGTGTACCCAGGTACCCAAGTACCTGGTCATCTAATTCTGTTTATCTCGGAGCCCGAGGCATTGGGTCTCTATGAGTCAAGTACTTACTTGACTGCCAGTTCCTACCAGTTCGCCTCCTGGCTACCTGTATGGGCATAAGTTCTGACTGCCATAGCTCATGTATGCGGGGTCATTGCACAAACTGGAAAAAGGCTCACAAGGGAATACCACACAACTTGGTCGACCAACACCAGGAAAATAAAAGCTGCATTTGGTGCTGACCCACCATGTACAAGTCAGGAGTATGTAAGATGGGAGCCATCGTTGCAACGATAGAGCAACAGAAAGCAGCGAAGTTTAGGCCCCCAAATATGAAGGTTCAGAATACTGCCCCTACAGGTGGTGTGAACCGAACCCACATGCTACCAGTACCTAGACTTTGGGAGTAGTCGGACCAAGAAGGGGGATAGATCTGACAACCAGAAGCCCTGTATAAAAACCATGACCTACCTTCTGAGCCAGGGTAACGGCTTATTCAAGAATGTCAGAGAACCATACTCACCAGGTTCTGAGAATGGGCAGGGACAGAAGTGTGAAAGGAATAGCAAACCATGTATAACAGAGAAAGTTAACCTATTTTAGGGGGACGCAATAAGAAATGACCTCTGACCTGGATGCTGAATGGCAAGAGATTATATTTCGCCCTGGGTAGAGAAAGTTCAAACCCGATATAAATGAAGCGGGGACTGTTACAGGGGGGCAGCTCAGGGCATCCCAACTCTATCCTCCAAAGGTGATGCACGGTAAATGAGTCTGGATAGCGCAGGACTACCTGAAGGCAGTCTCCCAGTCACCTGGATGGCACCACCATCGATGGTGAATGGGTAGGCTACAGGTTGCTAGGCGAGATAAAGAACAGCTTACTCACCTGAAATGATACGCAACGGCAGCAGTTGAAAACCTAAGGCCAGGTTAGAAAGGTCGGTTACTCATCTACGTACTGGTGGCATAGACTGGTATGATTAAATATCATCATTGAGGGGAATGAAAGCAAGGAAGAAGACACACATACCAGGGACCAAGTTTGTCTGAGGAGGCCTGAATGGCCAACATTGTACAGGTGTAATAACAAACACTCAACATTATTAAATACCCAAAACAAATATCGGTAAAATGAAGACAGGGTAACCCTGCGGGGGAACCAAAATGACAAAAAACTCAAGTCCAAACACCTATACCTTACGAGTGCCTACAAGGCATAGCCAACCTGAGAGTATGAGGGGAATGAGTACCGATTCATACGTTATTAGACTCAGGCTGGCGGATCTTTATCATACGAGAAGCACTAGTCCAAAGACTGGGACTAGCAACTATACAATGAGAGAACCTAGTTAGTATAATGAGGTTGGACAGCGCATACTGCCAAAATGCGGAAAAGTGCTGTAGGACCCCTATCATGCTGGAGATTGGAGCTAACCGACATTGCCCAGAGATTGCGTGTGAAGTCATGAGCCAGAGAATCTATGACTTGATAATACCATTCAGTTGGTGGCATCACCAACACCCCCTATCATTTATAGAAGACACAAGCAAATGGACCTTCCAGGCGTAGCAATGCAAGGAACTCTTGGAACCAGAAGCTGAAGGAATCTGCATCGAGTGGGATGAGACAGTGGCCTCAGACCCTGCAGCAAGATACATGGGCCAAATAGGGGGCGCAGATGACACAAAGGCAGTGGTCATGGAAACCCTGCCAAAACCCTACTGGAAGTACGCTGACCTCTGCCTACCTCAGGCAGCGGAACGGCTGCAAAATTATAACATCTTTGATTGTGAAATCAACGTTGTTGATAGTAAGAAGCCCCCATGGGGGCCAATATAACCGTTATCTGAAAAGAAACTACTGGTGTTGTGAGAGTACCTTAACAAGATGCTGCGGGAAGGAAAGGTAATACTAAGGCAGTTCCCTGCAAGCATGTGTAACGACCCAGCATACATGAGCTATGGTAGCCGGAACCTACACCCATACTGGTAGCTTGGAGGCGCACTGGTACGAACCGGCAGGCAAGTGAGTACTTGACCTGCAGAGACCAGATGGCCTGGGCTCCGAGATGAGCAGACTTGGTGGGTACAAGTATTTAGGTACATGGCTATACCCGAGATTGGTGTCACCGTACTTAGGGACCTATGAAGGGACAATACACAGCTAGGCTGGGTAACTGGAGAAAGGCGCAGTGTGTCTATCTCCGGAAGTGGAATAGATAGGGTAATAGGAGAAAGTCCACTTGTCCACCGGACAAGATTACCCTACCCTCAGGACTGGGTTACCCTACCTTGAGGCTTGGGTTACCCTGTTCAAGGACCTGAGTTACCCTCCCTTTCAATGCGAAGTCCCTCAGGGAGTTTGGGAAAAATGACTGCAATGTTTGTCACACGAAGCCATGTATAATACTGGAATCTGGAGTTCCGGGAGATGCTATTGGGCGAGCTGCGCAGCTATGAAGAAGCTGTAAATTGGAGACATTATTCCTATCATGCCCCTCCGGCCCCGCCTTGAGGCCCGGACGTCATG
>PYWC01000109.1:230866-256952 GCA_003182015.1 Tuber magnatum
GAAACGATATGCACATATGGTGAACGCCGACTAGAGAGTGTCGACACACGCATGCCTGAAAGGGGTGCCAGGAGACGTGTCGGACCACCCTTAGCAGAGAAGGGTCTGCTCGAATAGTTGGAGCAAAGTGATGGGGGAGTTTCTGGCATAAGATAAAACTACCTGAACATCTATGTGAGAACTCTCCTACTCCAACAATCAATCCTCTCGAGACCTTAATTGAGTGAAGCGTCAGGCTTAATGATATTAAGTTTTACAGACTACTTTACACTTACATCTGTGTGAACTTTTGGCGATAAGTTTGCAGTTGTTTGGTGCGGTCGCAACCTTAGGATCCATCTTCCTATGGGTGCCCCCGTTACAGCATGTCAATACTGTTTGTGCCAAAAGCTGATGGGCGGCTGAGACTGTGTGTGGACTACCATGGACTTAACCAGGTTATCATAGCCAACAAGTACCCTTTACCTCTTACGAGTGAACTCAGAGATCGAGTGGTTGGGTCGCGTATCTTTACCAAGTTGGATGTAAAGGATTGATACTACTTGATATGCATTAAAAAGGGGAATGAGTAGAAAACTGCCTTCTGCACTCGATATGGTCATTATGAGTACCTGGTAATGCCATTCAGGCTAGTAAATGCATCCCCTACCTTTCAAGACATGATGCATGTAGTTCTAAGAAGGTTTTTAAACTTGGGAGTAATTGTGTATATGGACAACGTCCTAATCTACTCCCAGACTGAGGAAGACCATGTCAAACTAGTCAAAGCGTTATTGGCCGAGTTACGGAAATACAAGCTGGCAGTATCTATCACTATATTAGTATTCCAGACCCAGACGGTGGAATTTCTGAGATGTATAGTAAAGACCGATACGATCACTATGAGTAATCGAAAGATCAAAGCTATAAGAAAATGAAATAGACCTGAGTCCATAAAGAACATACAAATCTTTATAGGATTTGCAAATTTTTGCTACAGGTTTATTAGAAATTTTCCAGGGACTTACAAACCTATAATGGAGTTGTTGAAATGTAACCCAAAGGGGTTCGCCTGGGGAAGGGAACAGGGGGAGACTTTCGAATTCCTGAAAGAACAGTTTGTGCTGGCCACTATTTTAGCACATTTTCACCTAGACTAAAATACAGTAGTGGAAATGGATGCAAGTGATTTTGCCCTGGAGTGTATACTGTCACAGTACATCAAAAAAGACTATACCCTATAGCATTTTACTCCCAAAAGCTCAACTCAGCAGAGCGCAAGTATGATGTTTATGATAAGAGGTCGCTTGCCATGGTTGAAGCATTCAAAGAATAGTATTACTACCTGGCAAGAACAAAGAAACCCATCATGGTATTCACCCATCATCAGAACCTACAATACTTCCTCACGATGAAGGTATAGAGTGCTAGGTGGATAAGGTGGGCACAGAAGTTAGCAGATTTTAACTTCAAAATGGTATACCAACCAGGGCCATCTGGTGGAAACCTAGGAGGATTAAGCAGCCAGCTATAGTACTGTTCTGAGGGGGGAGCTGCACAAAGTGAGAAGCTCTCAATCTCAAGCTCCGTACATTGTAACCAAGTTATGCTTCTAGTGGTAGGAAAGGTGGAGGAACCTGGTCCGGATCAGAAAACACAGGAGCTGGAATACGCCTGAGCCATGAAAATATACCCAGAAGCTTAGATTCCAACAAGGGACTCAGGCGAAGTGGCAGGACATGACATCTAGGCCCTGAAAGGGACAGTAGTACCTTCTGATAGACAAGCAATGGTAGCTACTAAAATAGCCTTAGTGTTACCACAGGGAACCTATGGCTGAGTAGCTCTGAGGGGTGGCCTTACAATCCACTATAGAATTATGGTTGGGGCAGGCGTTATTGACAGGAACTACCACGAAGAGCTAAAGGTGATGCTATTTAATTTGAAGGACCAGGACTACCATATGAGAAAGAGTAAACGAGTTGCACAACTCATGGTAGAAAGGATTCATGATGAGGAGCTCGGGGAAGAAATGGAGCTAGATGAAACCAAGAGGGGTCAGGAAGGATTCGGAAGCACAGAAACCAGTCTGGTCAAAACCTCCACCGAAGTCAGTCAACTGAAAGAAGAAAATAGGCTAAATCAATACTTTGATAAATTCAATCAGGAGAGGTATAAGGTCATGACAACTGAAGAAACCATTCTAACTAACGCAGTAGTTATTAAAGCCACAGTACGAAAATTTGATACCTAATTCTTAAGACAGGTGGAGGAAAAGAGAAAAACAGACCAGGACTGGAAATTGAGAAGAGAGGAGTTGGAAAGGCTCTGAGATGAGGGAAAGCAAATGCCGACAAATTAGACTTTACCAGATGGCCTTCTTTACTACAAGGGATAACTATTCATCATGAAGGATGAAGACCTACAAAAGCGGATTGCTTAGAGTAGCCACAATGCCCAGGTTGTGGGGCATTTTAGCTAGAAAAAGACAGTAGAAATCATAACATGGGACTTCTACTGGAAAGGGCTTGTGGAATGGATAAATGACTACGTACGATCCTGTAATGAGTGTCAATATAACAAAGCACCACAACAGACAAAGTATGGGGTTCTACAGCCATTGGAAATATCCTGCGTGGTGTGAACATCTATCTCAACTGACTTCATAATGCAGCTACCAAAGTCAGAAGACAACACCCAGATCATGGCAGTAGTCAACCACTTCACCAAAATGGCCCACTTCATAGAGCTCAAGGAAAATGCAATGGCAAAGGATGCAGCCCAGACCTTTCTCCAGGAAGTATGGAGACTGCATAGACTACTGACAGAGATCATCTTGGACATGAATGCGAAGTTCACCACTAAATTTTAGGAATTGCTCTGCAAACTCTTAGGCATTAAGTGAAAAATGTCAATAGCATACCATCCGCAAACAGATGGGCAAACTGGGAGAACCAACCAACTGCTAGAAGGCTATCTCCAAAGCTTTGTTAACCATGATCAGGATGACTGGTACCAACTGCCTCTACTAGCGGAACATGCCTACAATAACTCCGTAGCAAGTGTGTATAGGCTAACCCCGCTTTACGTGAACTATGGATACCACACGCAGATGGAATAGGTGAAGGAGTAAGAGGCTCAAAATTCATGGGCTACTATGTATGCTGACTGGATGAAGAAGATACATAGATAGGCAATGGCCAGACTAAAGGCAACCAGAGAAGCAATGGGGCGGTACGATGACAAGAAAGCTAGGCGAGAGCCAAACTTTCAGACAGGCCACTTGGTCATGCTAAATGCCAAGAATATTCATACCAAGCAACCCTCCAAAGAGCGTAGCCCAAAGTTGTATGGGCCATTCAAAATCCTGCAGCCACGTGGCAACCGAGCATTTAAGCTAGAAATCTCGCAATACTAGAAGATCCATCCCGTCCTCTATGTATCATTGTTGGAGCCTTACTGGACATCAGTTCAGCTGGCTCAAGATCAGCCTTCCAGGGTGCCAGAGGAGATGGATGGTGATCTGGAATGGGAGACTGAAAAGATAGTAAAGAGCAAGATTATTTCCTATACTTAGAGGGTTTACAGGTGCACTAGGAGGATCCGTGAGCTTAGGTACTTTGTGAGGTGGTAGGGGTGTTCAGAGGATGAAAACACCTGGGAACTACTGGAACATTTAGAGCATGGGGCAGGGTTCGTAGAAGAGTTTCACAGGGAGAACCTGGAGATACCGCGGATATAGAGGAAGGATGACAAGGAAAGGTTTTCCTGCGTGTGGCCAAGTAAATGCGCAAAGGTTTTTTGCCCTATCTTGCCGAGTCCTTAAAGGAATTTATTCTGTACACTATTAGAGATATAGATTTTAGAGATTCAGGCCAAACTCTGAGAGGGGGGAGCTTGTGTTACACATAAAATGGACTGGTATAATGTAAGGGAGATGTTACATGATTATTGGCAAAAGGTAACCTGTTCAATTCCAGGGTCCATTAGAGAATTGGGAGAATAAGTTAATTTCTACCAATACGACACTGGCACAAAGCCCTTATCCATGCCTCCACTGAAGATAGCCGACTGAGGGGTTTTCACAGAGTCTCCAAGAAAGGACTGCGAGCTATCCTGGCAAGGTTGAACGAACCAAATTGGTCCGTTGGTCGTCGAAATAAACATGTGCAAAGATCACCCAGTTGCACCAACGGATGGATGCCAACTAGGGGGAGGTCAGCTACCCCGATAGGACTCCCCAGCTGCCATGCAGGCAGTAAGACCAAATTTCAAGTCCATTGGTGGAGGAATGCAGAGGAAAATCCTGATGAGAGGATGGCGCCCAGAAGAAGATTATTTGCCTATACTTAGAAGCATGATGAGGTAGAGCCAGATGGAGTCCTACCACCTGGAAGGTCAACCCTGAGCATTAAGAGGCCTCAACGCCATTGGGGCAATAAGGAGGGAGTGTGCCTCCTGCAGGTTAATACAGGCAGGCAGTACGCCCAGCTGTATTGATAAGTCTGTTATTGGAGCTGATCACTCCACATGTAGAGGAAGAGCCAGTAACTATTTGCCATGGTGAAAGGGTGCAAGTAACTATGGATAGAGTGGACAATGCGAGGAGAGGGGTGGGAACACCCTCCCTGTGGTCCCCAAAATTCACAGTGAAGTGGGGTAAAGGTTTTCAGGGTCCAGGAAGTTCTCACCAGAGGAGTAGTAGAAAATTAGATAGCCCATAAACACCCAGATATGGAATATAAATATCGAGGTGCCTCCCACACTTTTACAGAATTGTCAGTGATGGAGAAGAGATCTTATCAATATATTCGTTATAATATACACTTCTTATAATACTTCTTGCCTGCCAGAACAAGTGAGCCTTCCTAGCAATCACTTTGTCATGTATTGAGCCTTAGTCCAGACTCGCTTGTTCTTAGAGTTGGTTACCACCTAAGCGGTAGGTGTGCAGTGGGGCCACAGAGGTGAAGAGTAAAGTGATAAAGTTATAGGTAAGAAGATATAAAGATGATAGTGTGAAAAGCTCATCCTCCTGGGTCCTAGTGACCTCTTTTATACTCGCCCTTTATGCCAACCCTAACCCTACGATGCATACCCCTGAGTCACCTGCCATAGTCATGTGTGCTAAGTGCGTCACATGTGAGATACCCAGGCCTCATTAACAGAGTCATGTGTGAAAGCTATTCACTATATGACCTGGCAATTGCAAGTTGTCCCAACATATTAACCAATCATAACATGCCAAAAGCTCACAATGGTGAGTCGTGCAAGACTCCATAACCATAATATGAGTCATGGTGCGAAAACACAACCAATCTGCCTTTCCGGTAAGCCTTACTGATTATCCTTACTGAGTCCTCCCAACATTCTGTTCTGAGTCGTCCATGATGTAAGAAACCTTCCACCTCCATCACCATTTGTGATTCTATCGATGAGAAGTAATCTCCAAGCACCTGTACGATAAATGGAGGAGAAGCGATTGCTATGGGCAATGCAGTTGAGAGCTGACTTGTTGGTCAAGTAAACATTATCAGAAACACCGGCGAGAAAAGTATCTGGACCTTAGTTTTCATGTACCAGTCTTCCTTCCATATAAATAGTACTAGAAACAATAAGGAAGTAAGGGAAGACTTGTCTATCACCACTTATACAGTCTATCACAGTAACTAACTTCCAATTACTAGAGTTTGCAAGTGTGAGAGTATAACCTGTACAGGTACTAAGTTAGTTTATGTTGGGTCTCACGAGTATCACTTGATACTTGTATTGTTTCATGTGATATCAGTTGATATATAGATGGTTTTATGTTGGGTCTCACGCGTATCACTTGATACTGGTATTGTTTCATGTGCTATCGGTTGATACGCGCATTGTTTCATGTTTAGTCTCGCGAGTATCGCTTGATACTTGTATTGTTTCGTGTGCTATTGGTTGATACAGACATTGTTTTATGTTTAGTCTCACAAGTATCACCCGATACTGGTATTGTTTCGTGTACTAGAGGTTGATACACACATGGTTTTATGTTTAGTTTCACGAGTATCGCTTAATACTTGTATTATTTCATGTGCTATCGGTTGATACACACAAACTTTTGAAATATCGCTCATACTGAACATAAGCGATATGTTGTATTTAAAGACCACTGATTTCCACAATGGAAACAGCAGACTTCGACAGACAGTATTTTTAATATACTTAGTTGAATGGTTACTTCTTTGATCTACTATTACACCCCGTTCAAAGACTCCTTTAGTAAGCAGTGCTTGCTTCTTGTTGGTCAAGAAGCCATCTGCTCCTATGGTACCACTCCATGACTAGGGCCTGGCCTGAACACATTACGTTTTTTTAACCACAGCAAGTGGTTAGAAACCTGCCCGGGCCTGGTCTGATCAATCTACGAAGCATGCAACCAAAGCTAGCAGTAGGGAGCGGTAGAACCACGAGAGATTCGGCTCCGCCATCATGACACCATTGAGTCATTAGAGACGCGAAGTAGGAAGAAGGTCCTACGAGAAGGCCTTAGCAAAAGAAGGCAATCCAAGAAGCCACAGGGGCCTAAGAGTGATTTTTCAATTGACGAAGCAGAAAGGCAATTAGTGCGGGATTTGGCCAAGGAAACCTTTAGCGAATCGACCAACGAGTTAGCACAAGCAGCAAGAAGCCTCCCTGCGCTCATTCCCTCCTGCCCCAGTAAAGAAAAGGCACTAGCCCAACCACCAAAGAACGAAAGCCCACCTATCTGCACTCCAAAAAGGGAAGACGACAACGATGAGACATCAGATCACTCGGCAGTGAAAGAACCACTACATGAAGCCCACAGCAACTCTTCAGAAAGCTCATCAGATGACAATTCAGGCAGTGAAGAGTTGGAACATAATATGTCCAAAGTAGGATCCACCGTGCCGCTTGGCCCAGGGGCCGGGCGAACAGGACCAAAAATCAAACTCCCACTGTTGCCTACATTCTCAGGCGAAAAGGAAGACCTAAAATATGAAGCATTTGATCGATAGGTAACAACCACTTCCCAATACCTTGCCCTGCACAATGTGGATAAAACCAAAGAAGGAAGTAGAGCATACTTTGAAACTTTCTGTACAGGACAGGTGGAGGAAGCATACCACCAAGCAATAAACCACTACTAGAGTGGGGAAAAAATCTGAGGAACCACCCTAATAAAGTACCTGAGAGAGAGATTTCAATCCTCGCGAAACACCGAAGAACTGTATAACAAGTTCAAGGAAATCCAGCAAGCAGCAAGCGGGAAAACAGAAAGAGTAACGATGGTCGCAACAGATCCCCTAATGTACCTTGGACGATTGCCTACCTGAACAGTATCTCAATACACACTACGACAGAGACTGTAAAAAGCAATGCACCCCAGACTGCGCCAGGAGGTAGAACCCATGGGAGAAGATGGAGACTCTTTTGACAAGATAGTCAAACAAGGTGAATGCAAGGACGCCCCCTGTATGAAACAGGGGTTTACCGAACCCACATACCGCAGTATGGGAATAGTAAAGGATCATCATCACGCAACAACACAAGGAAGGAACAACCAAACCGCAAAGGTTTAAAAGACATAAAGGATAAAAAGCAGAAACAATGCAATGAGGGCACATGTTTCAAATGCAGGAAAAAGGGGCACTACACAAAGGACTACTTTGCCAAAAAGAGAAAAGGAAGAATAGCTAAGCGAGATGCGAGCACAAACCACATGGAAGCAACCGGATACGATGAAGTGGAAATTAACTCAGTGGAAATGGAGAGCCTCTGAACGCAACCAGCACTGGCGGTTAGGCCCCACGATGTGCTAGAGGGAACAATCCACATCAAGGCCACCCAGCAAAGGTACTATTCGATACAGGAGGAATAGCTTGTGATATTATCAGCACTACCTTTATCTCTACCCACGGAATACACATGGAACCCCTACCCCAACCGACTACAGTCAACATGGCAATGAAAGGTTCCCCCTCGTCAAGCCACAAAAAATGTGGCCTGACAATAGGGATCGTGAAAAAGAAATAGACAAATCAGGAAATATTAGTAGCAAACTTGGCAAAATACGATGCCCTGATTGGAGTGCCATTCCTAAAATGACACATTGCCCTTATCAGATGTGAGGACACAGCAGTGGATTTTCCCGATGACAAACTGCGCGTGCTATGCAAACCAACAAGGGGGGAATTCTGAGCCGCTATTTCAGATGTAAACTCAGCAACACTGTTGGAAGAATACAAGGATGTATTCCCAGACAAGGTCCCTGAAACACTACCCTCTGTATGAAAAATAAACCATCACGTTCGGCTAAAGGATCCAACAGACCTAAAAAACCAACCAACATACTCAATCCTGGAAGCATACAAGGAGAAACTCATGAACTGGATAAATGAGAGATTACCAGCTGGAGTAATCGTATGACAGGAAGTTCCAGGAGCGGCACCTATGTTTATACAACCCAAGTCAGATGGAAGGATCCACCCCCTGGTAGTCTTGAAAATTCGAAATAACAACACGATCATGGATAGTCCATCAATCCCCAACAAACAGCAGATCCTTAACCGCATTGGGCAAGCAAAATTCAGGAGTAAGATTGACCTAAGCGACGCATACTTCCAGACACGAGTGGACAAGGACGGTATTAAGTTTAACTCATTCAAAACTCCATTTGGAGGATTTGTTAGCAAGGTAATGCTACAAGGAGACATGAATGCACCAGCAACCTTTATGTGAATAATAGAAGACCTCCTCAGTGAATTTCTACATCATTTTGTATGGGTTTACATTGACGATATTCTCACATTCTCAGACACACCAGAGGAACATGGAATGCACATATGTCAAGTATGTGACTGACTCCGAAAGGCTAAGTTCTATGCAAGTAAGAAAAAGTCAGTACTATTCGCAGACAGGCTAGAAGTACTAGGACACATAGTGGACAATGAAGGAATCCATGTGTCTCCCCAAAAAATATCATCCATTGCACACTAGGAGATGCCCCAAAACAAGAAAGAATTACAACGATTTCTAGGAATAGTGAATTATGTGGCCCAGTTCCTTCCACACCATGCCACCCTAACGGCACCATTAATGGATTTAATGGGGAATGCCGAATTCGTATAGACAACCACTCATCAGACGGTGTTCAAAATGGTAAAAAAGCGAATTGTTAATCACCAAGTCATGTGGCCAATAGACATACTGAGTGAGGAACTAATTTGGCTAGTAACAGACCCCTCTGACTTGGGAATAGGGGTATGGGTAGGACAAGGACCCATATACAGGACAGTCCAACCAGCAGCACTACATAGCAGAAAATTCACCAGTGCATAGATGAATTATGGAACCAGCGATAAAGAGGCCTTAGCAATAGTGGAAGTGCTTAGTCAGTTCCACAATGTACTGATGGGAAATGCCTTCACAATAGTAAGGGACAACCAACCCCTGACACATCTATGAACTGCACAGAACCCAAGCAGAAAACAAGTTAGATAGCTCAGCGCCTTGGGAAAATACGACACAAGGATAGTCTACACACCAGAAAGTACGAACTATTTAGCTGATGCCCTTTCCCAGATATAGGAAGGAGGATCAGACTTGAATCCGCTCTATGTCCAGGATCATACAAAGGAAGCAGACGACATCTCAGATAATGCAGGCTACGAGCAAGAATCAAATACGATGGAACCCAAGAGAGATATCTCCACTACTTCCCCTCCTTACTCATATACTGGGCACACCAATGAAGCCCCTATACCACCTGAAAGCCACTGCTCAATCACTGCAGGAAATGATTCGGGTGATAAGTGCACGTTAAGGAGTATGCTACCCAAGGAACTCCAACATAGCAAACTGCACTATTCACACTATTATGTGGAACATTGCCCATATCACCAAACCGAGATCAAATTCACAAATAACCACCTCAGGCAGCGACACAAACCAATGCCTTGACCACCCAGAGAAGGTCCGAGTCCCCCAAGCACAGAAATTGACCTGAGCCCTCCAGGGTCCCCCATAATCAATGACTGGGAATGGCAATGAACAAGTGGCAGTAGACCGAATAGCGCTGTAGAAGGGCCATCCACCCTTGCCCAGCTGACACCCAGATCTTGTGCAATCCCGGCACTGCTCAACCCGGAAGCTCTGGCATTCCGAATGCCAGAACCAGGCAGTCCGCCACCTATCAGATGTGCGGAACCAATCAAAGACCTTACCTGTGAAACGATAGTGGCATTCCGGATGTTAGGACCAGATGACCCACTACCTATCAGACGAGCAGAGCGGATAGAGAATCTTAGCAATGAAACAATAGTTTCAATTGTGCCTGCGGCAATGAGTGAATATCAGGGGGGACTATACAATGCCTGAGAAGACAATAAAGAGTGTAACCAGCCTGAAACAACCAGAGGAAGCAAGATAGAAGACGAGTATGATACCTTACAAACAATCAATGAAATGATTCGGACCTTCCAAGCACACGTGATTGCAGCATACCAGAGAGAACCGATATGGAAAAAGGTCAATGAAAGTATGGACTCCACAGAAGGTTTATTCTCCTACAAGGTTGCAAATGGAATGCTATACGCAAAAACCAGATATGGGGAAGACTTCCTGTATATTCCAAAAGCTCCTGCATACGGAAATACAACATTAAGGGAGTACGTCATTAGCGAAATCCACAACAAAGGCTACCCCAATTCTGAACGAAACTTACGCTATGCTACCGAGTGCCTATCTTGATGTGAAATGCAGAAGGACTTCAGAGCATATGTAGTACAGTGTCACACCTGCCAAACAAACAAAGAACCTACGAAGTTACCAGAAGGAAGAGCCCAGACAATCATTTCACCATCTGAAATTTTCAAATCGATAGCTATCGACTTCGCAGGACCTTTCCATAACTCATGGGGATAGGACACAATCCTGGTTGCAGTAGATTGGTTTTCGGGATTCATGTGGCTCTTACCTACAACTAAGGAAGTGACGGCTATAACAACCTGGGAGTTACTGCGCAACAAGATATTTACACCCTATGGATGCCCAACATCACTAGTGAGCAATGTCGACCTGCGATTTGAGTCACATGTGTGGAGACAGCAGTGTCGATCACTAGGAATTGAGTACATCAAGGCGGCACCAGGCCACCATCAGACAAATGGACAAGTCAAAAGAAAAATTCAAGAATTGCAAACAGCGCTTCGAAATCTGGTCAATGCAAGACAGAACAATTGGGTCGATGCTATAACGGAAATGGCAGTATACCTCAATGCAGGATGGTCAGAAACCCTTGGTATGTCATTATATAAAGCTGTTTTCAGAAAAAACCACCCGCTGCTCCCCCTAGCGAATTTCAAGAATTCCGCGGTACCAGCCGCTGATGAATTGTTGAACAGATACCAAGCAATCTGGAACACGGCATTTAATGCCATGAGACTGGCGTGATTCAGGAGTACAAGAATGGCAGTAAAACAGCACAGACACCACAAACGGATAGGGAAAGGTAACGTGTTATTTGTTTATGGAAGCCTTTTCGCAACGGAATCGGGACGAAGCAAGAAATTGCAACTGTGATGGTGAGGACTGTTCAAGATAATTGAATATGATGGGCATACACAAAATTGCACAGTGGAAATAGATGGCAGAATGTACAGAAACCGACAAGCAGTATTCCCTGCCTCCACTGTGAAACGATACCTCCCTAATGACAATACCTCCTTCCCCAGAAGAAGTTACACAAAACCAACTCCAATTGTGGTTAATGAAAAATCTGAATGGGAAGTGGAGGTTATAGGGGACCACAGAAAGCGCTATGACTGCAACCAATTTCTGGTGAAATGGATGGGATATCCAGAAACAGAAAACAGCTGAGAACCACTCAAAGGTTTAGAAAATACGATGGAACTGGTAAACTAATGGTGGGAGGAGAACAAACTGGTGGACGAGCTACCCCCTACAATAAATCATGTGATGGTGGCATGGAGCCCAACCCTGCCAGAAATCCAACACCTCCACCCAGACACAGATCAAGGGATACAAAACAGGTTTTGGTCAGCCCACTTCGAAAGCAATTTTGAAAGCAGCAAAGATAAGAAGCAAGTCATGGAAGACAAAGCAGCATACCTAGCTCAGCTGACCGAAGCCGAGTACTGTGAATAAAAAGAAATGAAACACACCATCCAACAGCCTTACAATGTCAAACTATGACCAAGTACCGTGGGGACTACGCCATCAGCTAATGGGACTGTTCGTGAACCATGATATTATCCCTAGACGATACCTAACACACTGATTATTCATACATATTTGCAACAAATGCCTAGAAATAACAACTGAGTCAACGGGACGGATGTGGGGCAAAACAATGTCTGACATATTCCGCTTTGGAAGTGGATGTTACCGGAGCACAGAAAAATGTGATACATGTGTAGAAACGGAAGAAACCGAAATTAAGCACCACCCACCTTCCTCTGAACACCTAAGTGAGGTCGACACCTAAGCAAGGCCAACACTAAGATATAAATACCACCCACCATCCCTCAGACTCCTCCGAAGGAAAAAACCTTACTATCAAACCAACAGACTGAAAGAAAAAACCCTTACAAGACACACTAGTCTTGCGAACCTTTCCCCTTTTTCAAAGCTAAGAAATGTTGACCTACGAAGAGATAAGCATCAAAGGACGACACATCATCGTCAGAGAACTACTGCACAATGGAACTATTCTACTAAATACATACTGGAAATCATTTTTGGTCGATTACTGCTACAATTGCGGACGAATCGATGTTAAGATAAAGGACTGGGAGGACCGAAGAGTCCGAAATTATACTCATTTACCATACTATAAGGAATCACGTTGTTTCGTACGCGAAGTACCCTGCCAGAAGGGTATGGAGATATGGCTGGAAGATGCGGAATGGATGTTGCAGGACGATATGAGATTGCTGCAAGATAGTAATGACAATGTGGTTGGGTCCTATGGGGACTTTCAGGAGAATAGCGGATTTACCAACTATTAGGATTTCATTAGGTTATTTTATTTGGTGAAATTGTTATTTTGTTTTGAGGGTGTAACCAGTACAGGTACTAGGGTAATTTATGTTGGGTCTCACAAGTATTGCTTGATACTTGTATTGTTTCGTGTGATATCAGTTGATACAAACATGGTTTTATGTTGGGTCTCACAAGTATCGCTTGATACTTGTATTGTTTCATGTGCTATCAGTTGATACACACATTGTTTTATGTTTAGTCTCACGAGTATCGCCCAATACTTGTATTGTTTCGTGTACTATCGGTTGATGCAGACATGGTTTTGTGTTTAGTTTCACAGTATCGTTTGATACTTGTATTGTTTCATGTGCTATCGGTTGATACATACAAACGTTTGAAATATTGCTCATACTGGAGATAAGTGATATGTTGTATTTAAAGACCGCTGATTTCCACGATGGAAACAGCAGACTTCGACAGACAGTATTTTTAATATACTTGGTTGAACGGTTACTTCTTTGATCTCCTATTACACCCCGTTCAAAGACTCCTTTAGTAAGCACCACTCGCTTCTTGTTGATCAAGAGGTCATCTGCTCCTATTGTACCGCTACGTGACTAGGGCCTGGCCCAAACACATTACAGAGCGGGTGATAAGATTCCCGAGTCACAACCCACCGGTCCCTTCCGATCCCAATCCTAAACCTGGTCTCATCAAAGTTATAGGTATCCCTATCAAGTATACCTTTTACAAATTAAATTTTTTTAAACCTTTCAAACCACTCCTGCAGCTGCTCAAGATCATAAGAGCACTTTTGCTCAATATCAAGAGTTTTCTGTTTTTGAATATTATACTGTGGGTGGTGTTCAAAAAAGTGTTGGGTCCACATCTGGCTTACTGTGGGTAGTGGAAGTGAAGTATCATGATAGGAGACAAGCAAGATCAAGTTTGTACGGGAACTGATATTAAGATACCGGGATGGGATACCAATCTCATCAAGCTGATTGAGATACTGACAAAGACCAAGTTCTTGATCGGTAGTGAGTTTCTGATTTGTAGTAGTCCTTTTTGAATGTGATTGATGGCCTTTCCATTGCTCACGAACACATTGTTTAGATAAACCAAATTGATGAGCCAGAGCCGCAATATTTGGTTTACTCTCATCTGCAATTTGGTCAATTGCATCCTGGATCTGTGCTTCTTCATCAAGATACTTTTGTGTTTGCATAGTAGTCATGAAATTGGAAAGAGTCAGAAAATTGGTGATGGGTAAGAGTTTTCTGATGACTCTGTTATTGAGCTGTGACTATCATTCAGCTGTGACTATCATTGAGCTGTGACTATCATTGAGCTGTATGGTACTCTAGGAGAGTGCCACCTACTTTGAAGGTCGCTTAGCGTCATTCAAAGTGGTGGGAACCTTGGCACGGTTATGGTATCATAGCCTCTATGAACACCGTTCACATGTCAAGATCTTTCCTAACGGTAGGATATCGCGGGGCGGTTTTCTCGTTCCGGAAGTGCAGACACTCTGCCGGAATTTGCAGCGGCGGGGGGGGAGGTCTGGAACGAACTTTATCATGCTGTGGCATCGTAGCTCAAATCATCCCTCCGGCTATCTCTCGCTTCGTAAGGGTAGTGGTGGGGGTTTTTTCTTTCTTTTTTCTTTCATGGATTCCGTTCCGCTGTGATCCGGTGGGATTGGTATCATATCTCCATGTGCGCAACTGAGGGGGCATCACGCGAAATCACTCTCACGATGCTGCACCTAATATGGGGGAGCACCCTCTCTTGGAGAAGTGGGGCGAGAATGTGATGGTATCGCGCCTGGGGTGGGGGATGGTGGAAGTTCAATTGTGATGGGAGGGGGATATGTTCTGCAGTTTTGGATCTTGGCTGGGTGATAGATTGCGCATGTACTGTACTGTGCTCGTACAGTACATGTGGAGGGAGATGATAAACGGGCTATGGGGGGAGGGTCTTCTCGTTTTCTCCTCGTGAGATTTCCCTTTGAGATCGGGGTGTTAAGGTAAAAAGGTATGTAGGAAAGGAAGTTAGGAAGAAGGTTTCACATAATCTCTCGTGCTCCCAGAGCTTGCTGTCGTTGAATCGCCCATGCTAAATCCTACCTTTCCGCTTCCTATCGCAGAGACTCGAATAATTGGACCGTGAGCTATGCGGTCAAAGTTCCCAAATCTGGTGAAGGGGCGAAAAGAGTAGCGGGATGGGATCTGCCGGGCCCCTCTGCGAGGAACAAAATGTAAAAAGAGCGCCATATGGTACATTAACCTCCGTCAAGCCTCTAACCTCCACAGCCAGAGAGACCGAACCCTTCAGGGGGAATAGTGTTTATCTGACGTGGTATGGTTTGAGCGAGCTCAACTTCGCGGATCTCTTTTGACTCGTCTGGGTAAATATGCTAACTGGGTCGGCGAGGCTTGTACAGTACAGCAGTTTGGCTCCATTGGTTATCTGATAGCAGATTGTCCGAGGTTTAAGGTGGGTTTTGGGGAACTTGTTAGGTGGGAGCGGTTTTCCAGATCTTCGGAGGCGAAAGTACGATGCCCGGGGAATCCAAAAGAGACATCCTAGGCATGCCTCGGAAACGGTATCCTGCTAGTATCATTAAGGGGTTTCTTGTGACCCGCTTTCTGAAAGCTGTCGCAACGTTTTCGCTGGAGCGTCTTGAATATAGTGCTCGAATACGGGTAACCTTTGGGGGTTCAATGAAAAGTCGTAGCATGAAGGCATGCCGGAGGTAAATTTAACACAACTAGATTGCCATCTACACTAGTACTAGTGCCGGTACTGTACCTTATTACCGGTAGTGCTCGTATAGTACGAATTATTAAATTATCTGGTGGGGTGGTACCGGTAGGGTAGATTCTATCAAATGTACTGTACGAGTACTTGTAGGAGGTAAACTTGCCCCTGGTCGACCTTTGCCTTTGGATGATGCTCTAATCGCTGCCTGCACTAATCTATGCCATACCGGTACTATACTTGCGCCCTACTCGCCCTAGGTAAAAAGCACCCAAGCATGGGGATTGGAAAAATATGTGGCCAATCATCCGTGCGTATCTTATGCGAATAAAAAAACAAAATTGTGTCCTCAGTGTCGGGCAAAGTACTCGTACTGGTACTTCTGGCCTGGGACGGGTATTCTAATGACAAAGCCATGCACTTCCACTGCCTTAACCTATGAATATGCATCAATGCATCATAAGCGGGCTGCAGGGACCGACGTCTCTCCAGACTGGGAGGCACAAGGTTAGGGTTCATTCGGGGGTTTCACCGCATCTAGCACGCACTACGCCCAAATCGTGATATGAGCACGTTTGAAGGCTCATTCCACCCTAGAGGTGTTGGATCGACACCCGGAATTTAACATGGTTCTTCCTTGTTCGCCCTTACTTGTAGCTGGTTTTTTTGATCCATCGGTACTGGACTTGTAAGGTGCTGGTACTGGGGGTTTTATTTGTACTGGTACAACATCAGTACTCGTACAAAGTGTACCGGTACAGTACCGGTAGAGGATTAGAAGTAACCTAAAAGTGCAAACAATTTAGGGCCTATTCGGGAGGTGGTTAAACCGGTGGTTTGAGGGCAG
Source organism: Tuber magnatum (assembly GCA_003182015.1). Taxonomy (NCBI): domain Eukaryota; kingdom Fungi; phylum Ascomycota; class Pezizomycetes; order Pezizales; family Tuberaceae; genus Tuber; species Tuber magnatum. The sequence continues at coordinate 247,458 of PYWC01000109.1, forward strand.
AGGTGGGTAGTTTTCACTGACCTTGCCGCTTTGGAAATCGGGTTGGCAGTTCACCGGACAACAAGCCATGTTATTGGGAAATTTGGGGGCTTGAATTTTTACTTCCGGAGGTAAAATCCAATGACCTCTCTCTAACTCAATGATCAGCCCCATTACTTCAAAAACAGCCGACCCTCAATCCTTACCATAAACCACCCTTTCATTTAGCCCGACTAGAAGAATTCCATGCTTTTATTGGCCTGGGTGCACCTGAATGGTCCCTTAAGGTAGTATAGATTCCGGGACCTGTCTGTTGCACAGAAGACTGGGAGGATTTGATTGAGTAACTCTCTCTTCTTCTGATGCTAAAGTTATGGTATTTTGGGGGGCTCTACTTTTGTAAACTTCTGCTAAGCCTCTGCAATCACAACCCTGGCTTTGCCCTTCGGACAAAACCAAGTGATAATGTGGCATGTTCTCCAATGATGTGTACATTTCTGATTTCTCGCCCAAAGATAATATTTACCCTGTACTGGATAGTTGTAGGGAAGTAGCCCCCGCAAGGTAAGGGAGAATGAATAAACTGTTATGCCCGAGGCACTACAGCGGGACTTCTTAAACAAAACAATTAGACTAGTTTTCGGAGTATCAGGTGGGAGTACCAAGTAATATTCCGATCGCCCATTGGAGGAACTCAGCTCTCCACAAGGACTGCACATGGAAAATTCCTTGTGGTAGATGGATAGGGTGCCTGATTTACCACACATCCTTGACGGTTGAAGAACCTGCAGAACTTTGTTATTGATTCTGATGGGTACGGTACCCCCAGTAATGGCTGTCCGGGCTCAGGGCTTCGGCTTGGATGTTCGGAGAAGGGTCCGCTGGTATTGGGTTATCTAACCCCATTTGATTTAGAGTGATTGCGGTGAGAAGCAAAGTGATTCGGGATTGGACGATTAATAGGTCCAGTACCGGTACTTGTATCAGGTGTGGTCTAGTAGGGATTATAAGTGCTGTGAAGGGACGTGAATGCTGTTTGAAGGACTGCGCAGGCCTCAAATGGCGATGGAAACGAGAAGGAGTATCTCGTGCTAGACAAGTTTTGTATATATAGGACATCTTCACCGTCCATAAAAAGTGTGAAAAAACCTCCTGATTATGAGAGTTTAGAGTGTGGTGAATCCCATCCGCCAACTAAGCTTATCATGAAGTTCTCCGTCGTTGCTTCTGCGCTCTTGAGCGCCTGCGTAGCTCTTGCTGAGGACTTCTGTGGTCAATAGTCGGTTTCTGCTCCACTTCTTGGTCTCTTCCGCTAACACCGCTTCAGTGCTTCCGTGAATACTTTCAACAACTATATTATCTACAATAATTTGTGGGGAATGGGTTCTGCGACCTCCGGGTCTCAGTGTACAGGTCTTGACTCTGCTAGTGGGAAGAAAGTTGCATGGCATACCACCTGGTCGTGGGCTGGCGGCGAACAGTAGGCTTAACATGACATACTGGCAAATAAATCTCTGGAAACTGACCTTTTTTTTTTAGCGATGTCAAGAGCTTTGCCAATGCAAACCTTATTTTCACCCCCAAGACCGTGGCGGATATTAGGTCTATTAAGAGTACCATGAAATACTCGTAGGTTATCCTTCCTCCCTTGCTGAATCTTCATTCTCATCCAGTCCAGATATAACGGGATAGACGGAGCCGTCGCAAACGTTGCGTATGACATTTTCACTGCCCCGATCGCTGGAAGCAGTAGCTCCGAATATGAAGTCATGATCTGGCTTGCAGCATATGGTGGTGCGGTAGGTACTTGATCGCCCGCTATTCTTCCGCCATCACTCACGGAAACAGGGACCTATCAGCTCTACCGGTCGCTCCATTGATACTCCAACTATCGCAGGACTCCAATGGAAACTCTACGACGGATACAATAGCGCAATGCACGTCTACTCATTCGTGGCTGTTGACTCACCACTCACTCGCTTTTCTTGCGATGTCAAATTATTCTTGACATATCTCGCAGATAATCATGGATTCCCTACTTCGCAATATGTTAACAGTAAGTTGCCAAAGGGGGCTGCAGATGGCGTGCACTGGATTCATACTAATGCCTCGGGTACAGCATTGCAAGCGGGAACTGAGCCATTCACTGCGGCTGAGCCATTCACGGGAAGCGATGCTGAGCTTACCGTTTCGGAATTCTCTGCTGTTGTTGCTTAGCCAAGATTATGTTGGGTATGAACGAACAAAACAACGATTCTGAAGTCGATAGTATTTTTCCTGGTTACTCCGAATTGAAGGATGACACCAAGAATACTTGGTGAGGGCGCGGTAGGGTATCGCTTCCTTTCAAAGTTCAAGATACCGGAGTGAACGTTTCCTAGCAGTCTTGGTCCTGTGACTCGAACCCTGCGCATTTTTTTCCTAAACCTCAATGTCAATGGTCATCCAATTTCTATTACTCGGAGCAGCGTAAATATCGGCCTATTCATTACGATTCCCCCCCCCCCCTGTCTATCTTCCTCTTGCCGCCGGCGGGAGAGCTATTGCAGGATTATGACGAACATGCTTTTATCACAAGATCTACCTCGCGAGTCCCGTTGCCCTCCATCCCGTTGTCGGAAACTAACGCCCGTGGTCGCTGCAAAAGAGGGGAGGAGTTCGGAATCTAGGTGATTCACTGTGTTACCGGTGTTCAGAAAGTTAGCTTCAATTCCTACTCCATTGACTATTTAAAATGTGTGATATGAGGGAGATAAATATACATGTCTCGGCGCCCGGCTTACAAGTACGAACCGTGGTTCTTTTTCCACCTAAAAATTTGCGAGAGCTCGCGGCTTCACCGGGGGATGTAAACGTAAAATCCTATTTGGCATATTATAGGGTAGAGCACGAACCTCCAGCCTCCCCATCGCTTCACGAAGTGGGGTTAGCGCAATTAGGCATGGGTAGTCTTGCGGTCATAATAAATGTTGCTGCGAATGCCGTTCTCTCTTTTATAGCTCTGATACAAGCTTCAGTGCCTCCCCGATCAGTTGGAGTTCTGTCATGCCTTCATCGGCGGTTCTATACCCGATCAACTTTAGTCGGGATATCTCTAGTGAGTATCCTTGCTTACCTCTGAATTATGCGTGGAGGGCCGAAAAAATCGGTGACTTGATATGCGCTAGAGGATTTGAGGAGAGTTGAGAGCATAGTGTTAAATTGGGACAAGGGCGGCTGAAGGAAATATTGAAAAGTTACTTAAATTCAGAAAGTTCCTGCACGGGCGAAGGGCCCTGAGGAAATCCATCTGACCAAATTTCTCAGCACTACAATTTACCACCTGCTTTCATGATGGTTCTAACATTCTTTGGCCTCGGCCTTGTCTCTGTGGCTTCACTTGGGCTTGCCATCCCAGTGCCCCAATTTCAATCTTGGACTGCGTTTTTCCTCCCAGAGCAGACTTGTGATCCTCCGGGAAATAGGCCTTACAGCCCCTACGCAGTCCAAGCACCACGATACCCTTACGGCCCACAGCCTTACTATAGTCCTCTGCCCCCACCATGTCCCCCGACTCCGTATGTGCCAGGAACTAGAGAGAAGCCCACACACCCACCTGAGGAAAAGCCGGGGGCGCTTCCCCCGAACTATGGACCTGCGAATGAAAAGGCGGCGGCCCAGCCGAATACACCAGCTAGCAGCAATGGCGAAGGATCAACGGAGGAGAATTCAATGCGCTACCACGTCAACGTTGGGGGTATTCAGAAGGGTGCTGGAGGCGGCACCACCAATTTCCACGTTTACACTGACGAGAATGGAACGAAGAAGTTCTCTGATGAACTAGACCCCGAGACCGAGAAGTACATTACGGAGAATATGATTCCGAAATTGGGGAATAAGAGAAGAAAAGGCGGAGGGGTTTGGTCTGTTTTCGGGGGCAACCGATGAGTGATTTTTCGTGAGTTTCTCTCACTCCACTTGTGGAAGTGCCGTTACCAGGTGATTGATGGCGAGACTAAGACTGAAGGATTAGATCTTTTTAACATTGGTCCGAATTCCCAACCCAAGTGGGTATGGTTCAGGGGTATTTTTGGGTTTTCTAGACCCCAACTTATTTTTACGCCTTTCTTTCTTGATCTTTTTCTCGTTCTTTACTCCTCTTGGTTAAATAAATTCTACAAAAGTATCTCCTATCAATCGCGTCCAAAAACCTTCTCAAATACAGTTGAGTAGTATTGGGAGTTTCCCCGCTGTACTGGAATTAGGTATTAGAAGTACGTTCATGATGACACTTTGCTCTAGTTTAGCCTTTGGGGGGGGGGGCAAAAAAGATTCGGCATATTGATGATTGTTCATATAGTACGGTATGTGATGTATTTCGTGAGGATTGACGGAAAACTAAAATGATAGTCTCGGTAGAAAATACAGCGAGCACCTTTCAATTTTTTTGGATCGATCTACAACCGGGAAAATGGTTACGGGCTGCTGGTCGGTTTCTCGTTCCCTGACAACCTAGAAGAAAGTTAAGGGAGTTGAGAAATTCAAGGAGCCTGAAATCATATCAGGGCACCTGGGTTTTGTAGGAAACACCTCATAGCTAAAATAAGAATTGGTCTATACTCTAATGAAACCTTCTAATTTCACTACTCGCACGGCGGAGTTGAAGCCGGACACATAAATTGGCCATTCCCAGACAAAGTGTCCGGCTTCAACTCGGCCACGCGATTAGCTGGTGCTGCCTTTGGAGCCGACCAAGGCAAGCCCCCTTCAACCTTTTCTCGGGTTGCATCACTAGTGATTCACCAACCGGTCGATAGTTGGAGATCAAGCAAACACGGCGAATTACATCAGGCGGTTGAGGGGTGGGGGCTGTATAAGAAACCAGAGAATCCGGTCTCTGAAGAAGCTATCATCGAAGCCATCGCTGTCAACATCCCAACCTCAATTTGATTGAGAACACACTCATTCGATATCTCCGATCACATTCTTTACTTGGAAATTTAAAATATGCAGTATTCTACTGCCGCGCTCATTGCCGCCTCCCTGTTGGCGGCGACCTCTGCTGCGTAAGTATCTCTTGGCTGTCATTTTCCTAGCATTAGCTTCACTAATGATATTCCCAGCCCTTCCCTACCTCTTGGCCGGCGTGCCTACCCAACATACCAGCCGAAGGACTACTACCAAACCTATTACCCCAACTACAACGGCTACCAATACTACCCTTACATCGCCGCCAAGCCCCAATACACGAACGCCTACGACCGCCAGCAAGAATATGACGCCGCGATCTCTGCTTCGGAAAACCAGAACGCAAATTCAAACGAGAACCTCGCGGGTGCCAAATCCGAGAACGCCAACGAGAACGCCAATCTGGCAAAGGGTGGTGAAGCCTTCGGTTTTGGCGCCCTCGAGTCCGACAATCGCAATCTCCTGGCCAACGAGAATAACATTGAGGTGGCTAACGCCAATAAGAACGAGCTTGGCGTCGAAGTCGCCAACTTCAACGCTAACGAGAATACGGCCCAGCAGGAGTCAGCTGCTCTAGCTGAAGTCCAGAACAAGGACATGGCGCTTTTCGAGGACTTTTTGGAGAACGAGAATTCCAATGTCAATGACAACCAGAATGACTGCGGTACTGGTTATCGCCGCCCGTGCAATACAGGTTCCGGCGGACGCAGCTGAGGACGTGGCTAGGGGTATTAAGCAGCTGTGGAGTAATCTGAGGGGCTAGGAGAGGGGAAGAGCCAGACTGGGATCTCTATTTCTTTTTGTCGTTTTTCATTTATATTTAGAACATCACCTGCCGTGCCATGCATTCTACCTACTTTAATCTGCTCACTCTTTTGTGTACCATCTCAGTCGCTCCTTTTATGTATTTGGGCTATGGATGATGGTTAGTATGCTTAAAACATACTGTCGCGCCGGTGGAAGAGTCGGTTGGGCACCAAACAAAAGTTCGATATTCCAGGTGTTGCCGGGGTCCTCTTGGTGTCCGGCTTCGAGTGATTATGCATGATGAGCCTCCTCCCCTTGCTCTGGGGCCAATTTCCCCAGATCCTGACAAATCTCACTTAGAAGGAGTAACAATAGCCCAACCCCAGTACCGGTAGTGATGGAGCCGTTCTAGGCGATCTAACAGTTTCTAGACAGTCCGACATCAGACACCCCAGGAGCTGAGAAATAGACCAAGCCCCCTCTCAACGGGGCTACGCCCTCGGCGAGGACCTAAGGTGTTAAAATCGCTTTATTGGGGTTAGCGGAAGCATTTACTTGAAAAATGCTCCCCGCGGCTTGTTGAGAGGGCCTGGCCTACCCGGGTCGAGATCATCAGCCGAAGAGAGCTGAGGGATGAGGGGGAAGTCCGCGGGATTCCTCTTGTGTGTTTTTCCGGGCCCCTGGAGTAGCTAGTATTCGGCCGTAGCAGAATAGCCAATATGGCACCGCTAACCTCTGGGAGTCTCGGTTTAACACTAATACTATTGAGGCCTTGGATCGGCAATTCACCACTAATGCGAAATCACCAATAACCACCATCGGCTCTCGGCCGTGGAAGGTCGTGACGGATATCACGGGTCAGCTGTGGGCCAAAACAGACTCCGATTCCGAAGCGCCTGATTTCCACGAATTCCCACCCAAAATCCGAGGGAATACTTGCCTGGTCCCACCGGAACTCGCGTTCAAGGATCAGATATATTCAAGGTAGTTTCCGAACAGTTAAACTGGCCCCCCGCCAAAACTCAAAGGAGGGGACGGTTCAAGGATTAGCTTCTCTGCAGTTCCGCGCGGTACCTGATAACCGATTTTTAATATCTCCCCTTACCAATATCGCCCTTCCCCACTCCTATTTCGCTAAAACTAACCTATACCATATTGGGCTAGGAAGTTGGTCAGAGGTAGGGGTGAACCGCTTTATGGATCTAGCCCATGTCCCCGCAGCGGAGTATTTGGGGGCGGGGGCGGGGGGGGCGAAGATCGAACGTCAGAATTCGGCTCAAAGAAGGGTGAGCCTAAAATTCTGTCCCCACAAGATGATGTACTACCCGAGTTCTCTTTCGAACTTCATCTTCCTAGTGTTAGACGTCGCTCGGGATCTCTAGATTTCTTCGTTTCCCGGTGCGTTTTAACCTATTCATTGCCCCCTCTGACCTGATTCCCAGTCCCGTGTGCTGTATCGATGACCGGAGCTTCCTTTACGAGTATATGCAGAGCTCATTAAGGCATTTCCACGGGTCCTGTTATTTCTTACTCGGATCAGGACTTACTTACACGGCACTTGGCTGTACTAACCTACCAGGTGTTGCTCTCGAACAATGGCACTATCACCTATACCGAGTATCATCCTCTATGCTATGCCATCCACGGTATGGAAGGAACCACTAACCACAAACATTCACTCGATTATTTATTACACTACTCCTGGTATACTATGCCGGAAGAAGGCCAAATTCCACGCGACCTAATGACCGCCTAGAGCGAAGAAAGCAGTGGTTTTACGGGCCTTAGTCACAAAGCGTTTACAAAATTGATCCATCACTAGAGGGGGAATCCGGACCCAACGCCACACTTTATGGGGTTCCCCTATTGGCCTACCCCCGGGGCCGCAGATACCCGCACATGTTACACCCAGCCATGATCCCGGAAACCTTGCAAGGAGCTAAGCCGAGGATCCATCAGGACCAGGCAAAATGGGATGGGCAATCATAAGCTTGAATGATTTCCTTGAACCTGCTCCCGCTTCCATCCACGAACTTCTTTACCTACGGTGTTCAAAATACGGTATCTCATTCCTGTACGGTGGTGTGACTGTGTCGGTCATGTGACACAGTCACATGACCAGTTGTTATGCTAGAAGATTCTAGCAGGGTATATAGATTTCCTTGGTATGAGTCAGTGTTCGCGTAACCATAGAAGGGTATAAATAGGGGTGTATTTTTCCTTTCTGTTAGAAGAGCATGCAAGCTTGGATTAATCTATGAGTCTTAAAGATATATCTTGTTCACCAGGTCTACTCCACTATCACAAGTGCAAGTGACTTAGATACAAATATTCTCATACGGTAATTGACCATCCATCGAATAATGATCATCACCAACAGTATTCAGGGGATTCAGGTACGTGTGACGTTGAATCAAGCGCATCTTTCAACTTTAGTGGCAGCCCGGGCGTGACGTAATGTCGATCATAGGCACGCTACACGTGCCGCACCAGACCGGATTTGGCCGGCGGCGCGGGGTCCTGGGCACCAAATCTACTCGTACAGAAGGTGATCGAAATTAAGGCCCTTCTGTAACGGGACTAGGTAAGGGTGAGGATGGGCGTGGGAAACACAAACGACGATTCATATACATAGCTCAGGATGCGTCGATCCTTCGATGCACACATTAGCAAATCCTGCGCCGCGGCCCTAGTCTCATGCAGTCTCTGGTGATTGCGATTCTGGTGACCTGAACCTACCCGCGAACAATTACGGGGTATTATAGCGGGGCCCCTAGTTTCCGATTGTTTAGACTTCAGACTCCTATTCAAAAGTGTTCTAGAACGCACGGTTTTCTTCCCCATTTTCGGCTTCAAGGATCAATACGATTGCAATTCAACCGTTAATAGCGATAAGGAACACTTGCCCCGTAGACTGTTTTTTTTTTTTTTTGTCCCCGGATACTGTAACCCGCGCTCCGCTTGAGCATGCTTCTCTCTCAATGGCAGGCATCAATATAGCAGGAAAAGCACCACCGTGGTGGGGGGATGTTATGATCTTAGATTAAATCCTCACGTTCAGCGTTTTCACACAGAATAAATGCGGCGCCGAATTGCAACTGCCGCGGATAGTTTCGCGGTATGCAAAGGGAGCCAAAGAGAGCGAAGGTTCATTCGTATAACTGCCGCGATGAAAGTATGATACGGAGAAAGTGAACTACGATAACAACCTTTTGCACGATGATCAAGGGAGCAAACATGAACGGGATACATGACTTATAAAGACAGCACTGCAGGTCCTAAACCCTCCAAGGCAGACCCTTCCCCGTTCCACCAAGACTAACGGTGAAAGCTCCCTCAGCCCACCTTTGCAGTTTCAAAAACTAACTTAGCAATTCTCCCCGGCTGCAGAGTTCGCCGCCGTAGGGCGATTTTCTGACGGCAGAATCTTCACCAACGTTTCGGAATATGGCTAGAGCATGCCCCGCAGCACTAGATATCCCCAACGCAGTGCAACCCTTCCCATCTCACGTCACCAATACGATCTCCGAGTGAGTGTGCATGACACTCATCTAGCCTAAATGCCCGCGCATCTCGGCATGGCAACGCGATTATGCGAATTGGCGAATCACCCGTTCTAATCCATGCTCTCAAGACCACCCACCAATCTTGCTTAGTACTGTATATAAGGGGGGGTATTGGAAAGCCCGGGTACAGAAGCAGTATGAAACCGGGCTCTCGGGATTATATTGAATCGATGGCCCCCGCGTAAGATCCGGTAAAAGATGGCCCGCTTCTGCAAGGCTCGTGCAACCGAAGAACCGAGTCTGGTTTCTAAGATCG
>PYWC01000109.1:257222-277929 GCA_003182015.1 Tuber magnatum
TTGTTGGAGTCGTGGACTTTCCTCTATTATCACGGGTGTGTGTGGGGGATGGCGGCATGCATGGAGAAGATGAGAGGCGTGTGGTGGTCCGCGGAAGGATCAGGATTCTTCCACCATGTTTTACTTTTATCTGCCGGTCTTTACCACTAGCTTAGAGAATGTGCCGAGCAAGTGAACGAGATTTATGACCATACCTTTCCTACCGTTCCTACCGGTCAAGTCCCATCCTATTTCACTCTATATAGCGCTGCGCGATTTATCCCCCCCCCAAGATCCTCCAACGTGGTTGGATTGTGGACGTTTATCGGAGACAACCCGTGCCATGGGCGGGCGCGGGCTGGGTATCATGAATGCTCTAGATCCTAGGCTAGAAGACCCCAGAGGACTGCCGAGTAAGCTCCTATCTAGTGCTTCCGAAGCCAATCCGCTCCACAGCTGCACCCCTCCCACTCCCTCACACGGCGCCCAAAAGGAGAACTGGAAAGCAAATATATGCTTTCGAATATCTTTCTCCCCTTTTTGTAACGTTAGAAGAGTGAGTTTCAGGGGGGTAGAAAACTTAATACGTATTCACCCCACAAAGCTGTGATCTCTTCCGATACCAGTTGCGAATTGGGCTGACTGCGGTACAGTACCACGCCGCCAAGTGCCGGCCTCGGAACCCAATGTGAACTTTCAACCCCACTACCCACCCATAGAATCCCGAAATTCCTCCCCTCGAACAAAGCGAGGCGATTCAGTTCTCCATACGGACACCTCCATAGCACCCATCAACCCTTTTTCCACTGAGGCTCGAGATCTTATCAACTAAAGTTTTACTGCGGTCTTACCAACGCCTCTTGGCAGCTAGAGAGTTCCCGCTCGTCTCACAATGCTCTGCGTGATGCACTGTATAGTACTGTACAGGACGGATCCGCATCCATCTCGCTGAAACAAGAGTCCTGCAGATACCGGGAATTGAAGTTGCCCCTTCCCTTTCGTTAGTTTTGTTTTTTCTGGGATCAGCAGATAGTTTACTAGAAAGGGGCTGTTTAGGAAGGGTTTTTTCTGTTAAATTTTCAATCCTAGGACTCGGTTCACACTACCCCCCCCTTAGGGTACGGTCAGTCTGGGCCATACGCATGCCCAGAGGCAGGGGTTTTGGGGTTGCTTCCGGTTGTGGCGCACGGACTGCGGCTACTGCACAATTCTATGTATGATGGCTTTTTTTCCTGTGATCCCCACCACTGCCCGGTGTGAGTAGTTTTGCGGACGGTTAACTCAGGCGGTTAAGTATGCCGTAGTGGATTACCCAGATCCAGGAGGGAAGTCAAATCACCGGGGCTAACCGAAACGAAAATACTTTGGAGGCGACAAGATCCTGAGATGGGCAGGGTAAAGTAATTTCAAAGAAATACTAAAATTAGTGTAAAGATTAGTGTAAAGCGCTAGATATCTTCATAACCACTCACTCGGCCATTCCCTTCCCAATTTAGCCGAATGCGTTTGCTTCTCCGTAAGGAGAGGATTGGTAAATATCTAGTATGCTGTACTGTTCGAACTTGGTCACAAAAGAAACGTGTTCCGCCCCCCCCGGGTTTCCATTCAAAACACCAATTTTCTTTTCAATATGCATCTATATAGCGATAATGAATGAGAAAGGGTCCGTAATTTATCTTGGACAGAGAGTTCAACCCAGAGATCCACATAGCCGAATGCCGGGCTACAGCAATTGTTCTGCAAAAACTAGGGGACTGAGTTCTGAATGGGAGGTCAAAATCCATGCCAATACAGCCAATTTGTACTGGATTTTGCATAGCAACCCGCCGGCTCACTTTCATGTCTCTGTATCAGCATTTGACACTGTTAATAAAAAAACTGAAAAATTCATAATGTCAACTCCCTGTGGACGCCCATCATACCATCAGAGTTTGGAGGACAGGATTTGTTGTGATTGCTTCCAGCTGCTAGTTGAAAATCGGAATTTTGGATGGAGAACCCGGGGGGGGCACGTTTCTTTTGTTGCCTGGATCGTACAATCTCGACACGTCGTGCTTATGCCCCCGGAACACCGCGTTTGGTACTTCGGATGGGGGGAATCGTGCAATTCATGTCCATCGGAAAAATTACACGTGCGGTCTAGAACAGTTGCCCAGGTAACACATTCCCAAGAAAGACAGTCTTAACATACTTTCTATTGCTCTTGGTTTTCCCCAGAAAGAAAATTTTGGTCCCCCGCGACACGTTCACCCGAGAGACCTCGAGGAAAGGAGCAAGGAAAATAACGCCAGTGAATCAAGCTATCGTAGGAAATATCAGAGGACAAGTACAAATAGGGCCCGACAAACTTATTTGGAAAAAAGTGAGATGGGTATCGAAACGGTTAGCAAAAGAAAATCAGGATCCACAGGATCCAGATCAAGCGCCATGCATTTAGTATTGTGTGGGAAAAACGGACAAAACAGGAAAACGTCTGGTATAGAATAAATAAGAAATATCACATCGTGCCTGAAACAAATAGGGGCCATGGAAAATCCCTAAGCCTCTTCGTTGTACTGAAAGATTCAAAAGAAAAATGTGAAGACAAATGAATTGAGGGCCAAGGGGACCCTAGAACAAACAAAAACTCAAACCCTTTAGCCCAGCCTAGAAGTAAACGAGAACACCCGAAAACTGGTTATTTAAAAAATATAGGAATCGGCGTCGAATCTATGTTTCGTACTAGCAGTAGCTTCACTCCTTCGTCCTATGTAGATGGGAGCGACTTGTGATGGCTCAATTTAAAACCATTTTTTGAACAGCTTTGGTGTTGTGGTAGCTGTACTGGCACTCGAATCCTAAAGAAAAATTATTCTCAGCCATGATACCCACACGCCTGGACGGTATGGACAGATCCTACTCTTCGAGAGATAGCGGAGCCAACAGACCCTCTCCTCACAAGGTTAGTAATGCGATTCTTAGAATGTCGTGTAGCGCTGCCTGTAGGACTGCCAGATCGATCTACAGATTTCTGTCGCAATAGATGTTAGACCCCATCTCAAAGCTCGCAACACTCAGATGGTGCAACAAACCTTGTGAGAGGATCCTTTCTCTGTTTTATCATCGGAAGACCACTACATGGATAATAGGGAGTTAGTCTAACTAAATATGCCACACTCAGGGGCGGAGAAGGCACACAATGCGATCGAATTTTATCGACGTCTGGCGCTCGAGCCTTCTTGCTTTTGCTCCCTGACGTTTCTCCTCCCGGAGCTTCTCCAACTGCAAGTAGCAAATTAGAAATGTTAAAAAACAAAATACCGGGGGTAGCGTGGTCGAGATAGAGGAAAAATCAACGTTTGATATTGCAGATAGAGGTAAAGAGCAATCCCAACGGCTGGAGCCAACTAGGGGAAGCAGCGGGGGCACAAGGGCTACAATAGAAATGAACCCGGCCAACTTACCGGTCCCAGGATTTCTTCCTGCTCATCGCTCCACCCCATCTGAGCCTTTCTGAGCCTTTCCTCAAGCATCAGCATCTGTTGTTCCTTTTCTTCGGACCATTCTTCATAGACAGCCGCATCGCCATCTTCCCCCTTGAGCCATTCGTCGACAGCAGTACCGGCAGAGTCACCCCTAGACATGGCAACAGGTGATTGGGCCTAATGGACGGGTCAAAATGAATTCAAGAGCTATTGCGGGTTAGGCAATGAAATATTCAGGCTATGCATACCCCATAACTCCTCCAACAAAGGCCTCTATCCATGAGGCGTAATCTCTCCTTATCGGTCTCCGCCCTCATTTGCATGATGTTTTCCCTTTCTCTATCTAAAGCTTCACGTTCGGCTTTCAACAGTTTCTCCACCGCATCAACCTTGTTGACTCTATCTTGTAGGGTTTTGAGCAGGCGAATATTCGCCTGGGACAAGTTCACTAGGTCGCCGAAATCCCTAATAAGAGGGTGTCCGGATTGGAATCCTACGCCTGCAGACTTGAATTGGGGTTCCGGGGAAGAGCTTGGGCCGCTAGCTGGACCGGGGGGGGAAGGAATTTCATTTCGGTGACTTGGAGGCATAGCCCCATTTTCCGAGTGGGATGAAGGGTTCCCCGGGGGTGCGGGTCTCTTTGCCTGTTCTTGAGCAAGGGCAACGAGAGATTGAGCTGAAGGAGTCCGAGATGAAGCAGGGGTCGGATTCAAAAGATGGATCTGGTGCAAGTCTTGGCAAACCCTCTTTAAATCCCTATCTGTTTCTTGGATAGTTTTTAGGAGTGCCTTAGTGGCAGGATCCACGCGGGTCCCGTCCCCAGGCGAGGACCGCTCGGAAGTGTCCATCGGGGAGCGCTCCGCATCGTCAGTTTTGTTTTGGTTATCCGGCGATATTTTCTCAATGTCCGTAAGCTTGATAGCTTCAAGGCAGTGTGGGCACCGAGCCAGCGGTGCACAGGAACTTTCACTAGCTGCTGAGCAGACCGAAAGGGTTAAGAGAGATCTAAGGGAAACGAGAGACTGATTCCGTTGAAAGTGCGCTTGGTTTGCCGCAGGGACTACTGATGCCGGAGAAGTTGTGCCGGGTGTGAGAGCGGGTGTAGGGGGGTCCATCTTCATAATCATGGATTGGAGGACAAGCTGAGCTTTAGTTTGGCTGGCGTCACAACAGTGGGCTGCGATGTTTGCGCGAAAGAATTCTATGCGCTGTGATGTGATGGACCAGCAAAAGTGAGGCTGAATTGGGTGATGTGGGGGGTAGGATCCGGGTAAGAAGCAAACTCACGATGAATCGAGAAGGGCGGAGGGTCGATGGAATATAAACGGGAGCAAAGCCCACAGCGCAAGGCAACGATAGGAAGAAGGCTCCGGGTGTCAAATGGATGACAAAGCACTGATTGACGGGTGCAGGGTGCAGGGCTTGGGTTGAAGGGAAGTCGATATGATGCGACAGCTATACAGTACGACAGCGAGGATTGGAGTGTTTTTTTATGGGGTTAGCTGTGGTGCGCTCGTCACGGACGGGGCAAAGCGAAAGCGAGAAAATACACTCAAGCACTGATTATATCTCGAAAACGGCAGCATCAAACCATTCATCAGCCGGACAACCCTCTTATTATACCGCCAATCGAGATTCTTCTCTCGCCCCCGCGCATATTCCGGGATCAGTCCCTGCCACGCCTCTGCACTGAGTTCTGGGGATTGTCCCAGCGCTATAAGTGAGTGACCGCTACGTGAAGCGGAAAAAAGAAGCAAAAGGAGAGAGAGCGAGGAAGGAAAAAGGAAAAAATGGATGAAAAAAATGAAACAAGTCAGAGGGATCGCCAAATCACTTGCCTCGTCGCGAGATGTGTCCGGGACCGGAGCTTAAGCTTGTCATTATTCGGCCTCTTGCATTTGTCCGGACTACGGTACTTCACATCACCGCGTCTCTCAATCTTCCTGTCGAAGTGATGGCAATTGTTGGGGAATCGATTCATTCCGCCTACCTATTCTACTCGTAGCCTGCCATTTCTGCTCTTCCCGGAATTTTTTCTCAATTTCTTTCTCCCCTTCCTAACTCAACACCTCTCACGGGACCCGGCTGCACACACCGACATTTTGCTGATGCCTAAGCCCATTCTTTCCGGAAGCAGCTGTGTTGACGGTTGTAAGGCGATTCATCTCCATAATGACTGCTGGCACACATCCCACGTGCCGCTGAATATAGAGACCGAAGGTGCCCATACGCGGGGTTAGATAACCTCAACAATAAAGTCGCTGCGGTAGGTTGAGGTGGTCCAGGCACCTGTTGAGAGGATGCGGTAGGTAGGGCCATGTACGAGTACAGGTACGGCTGGTGGAGAACTATCTGGAACAATCCTGGATGTGGATGTGGAGGGAGTCTCGGTTCTAACGCGAACCGAACCAAGAAAAGAGCCTCCGTTGGAGTTCGGGTCGCACAAGAACATTAATACCGGTATATCCTTTTACAAACGGCACGCATGGGAAGATGCGGATCTTTTCCCCCCATATAAGTGAAAAGTATGAGTAAAGCGTTCCATCACCGGCGTACAGTGCCCGAGTACTGTAGCTCACTGCTTCCAACATCATGGGTTACCATACATACCGTCGTATTTGGCACATACCGGCAGACACGTCGGGCGTGGGGTTATAATGCCCAGCTCACTAAGTCTTATTAGTTGCAAGCGAAAAATGTATGATAGCTGCACGGGGCCCCGACCCTTACCTTTGAACGGCCAATAGCCAGAACCTTAATTCCGTTTGCATTGTATTGGGTACGGTGAAGGTTACTGATGAGGGTTGCTGCTCATCGTGAGGTGTCTGGAGAGCAATTGTCGCTGCAAATTTTCCACCGCCAGGAAGGCAAGTACTGATAAACACCTCATCCCGCAATCCTCAAAACCTGGGAATACCGTAATGGACGGGGTGGTATCCGTGCTTGGGCAGAGACCGGAAGCATTCTTGAGCGTGATCTCAGCAAAAGCATCTCCTGCAAGTGCTCGCGAAAAATGTCGTGTCGTAAACAGTAAATATTACCGACTGCCTTCGTTGATCCCCATGGGGCCATGTTTACTTTTTCTAATACGGTAATTATGCCTTCACCTCCTTCAGGACCAAGAGGGAAGAAATGGAGAGAAAGGAAAGGAAAGGAAAGGAAAGGAAAGGAAAGGAAAAGAAAAGAAACCCATATCCTAGACAACCGGAATCCCGATTCAGCCACTACGAGTATATCAATCCAATCATATCGTGGATGGGCGTTTCAATGGGCCATTCTACTCGAGTACTTTTAAGACTCCGCACTTTCATGGCTAACCTCGCGATGCACCTTCACGTCTCAGGAACAGGAATCTCGATTGTGTGCATCCGCCGCGGTCGCTTCAAGTGATCGCGATACAGTATCGTAACATAGGGAATTCTATTAGCTGAGCCGGTAGACGCGGCAACCGTGGCGGTACCAACAGTTCCGGCAGTGCCTTCGGCACTACCCCAGTTTCGCGGCTTCCCATGCACGAGGGGCACCAGCCCAGCCATTGTGGGCTGAAATCTGACGAGTGACGTTCCATGAAGGCGTTTGTTTGTCGTGACGCGGGAGTGCGGTCGCTCGAATGCGGCATAAATAAAATTTCGCACCCCACGTATAAAACCCACACCGGGGCAAACGGGACCCGGGAAAAATAAAAAAGTTTCCTTGCCAAACTGAATTTACGCTTTGGAATACGAAAAGATTAATCCCGAAATGGGAACTATCGGGGGGGTATCATAGTTAAAAAATCAGAGGACATAACCCTAGATTCAATAGAGATTTTTATGCTCGTACGATCAGCAGAAATGGTTTCCGGACTTCTACTGCACCCCCCCTCCCCCCAAAGCACAGGGCTTGTATTTCTGTTCTATGCAGGGTGCGTCCCAACCGTGGATATGTGAAGACAGAAACTATGTACAGTACCGTGGGCATTCAGCCGATTTTAAATACTCCTGGGAGTATCTAGTCCGGATCAAAATAGGCTTTTCGCACCCCCACGACGTATCATACCCATTAGGGATATTGTAAGTCGGTTCCCGACATGGGGTTTGCGTCTCTGCTCATTGGTAGGTATTAACTTAGTACCGTAAATCGTTACTACTACCGGGCAGTAGAGTACCGGTACAGTACCCCCACTCATACTATTCGACCAGGAAGGCTAGTGGAGACTCCCAGGCCTAAAATCATTGGCAGAAGGTAGGATCAGTCTCTAGGGTTCTTTGTTATGATGTTTGAGTCACAAGAGGATAAAAATATCCCACAATCCCCCCACAAAAACACCCGAAGCAGTATTGTCCTACCGGTATTGGAACTTGGAATCTAGACCGACGCTCACAAGGCAGATCGATTTTTGAGGGATTAGTCGTATTTCGTATGCGCTGGCTTCTGGTATTATAGTTTAAATTTGTGCAAGGAAACCTAAGGTGTTTATTAGATCACGAGACCAGTATCCCACCCGGGTAAGTATCCGTAACGCATGTACTGGATAACCCACGCCTCGAACATCGTGAATTAAGCTTTGCTCGTTTGAGACTCCAACGGGCAAGACTAACGTGGAACTCCAGATAATATTATTTGGAACCCGCGCTTCTTCTGCCCGGGCCAGGTCCTTCGGGACACCCCACTTCGGAAATTTCGTCGGGGGCTGTGGGGTGGGCCGAGCCTGGCAGAGGATGAGTAGGCAGCATTTCTCCCATGCGCGATACCTGCCAGGGTCTAGAACAGGATTGGCTAGTCACTGGGGGCCCATTGGGTGCTTGTTCTGCAATACCGGGCATCATCCTTTTTTTTTCTCCTTTGAAAGACCGGGCCGATTGTGTCTCTACCGACTCACTAGCCACTCGCTACTAAATGCCCTGTATTGATATTCTGGGTAGCGGGGAGACTGCAAACGAGAGCACTGCGTGCCCACTGCCTCTTGGCCGCAGTGCATCCAGTGTCACTTGACCACCCTAAAGCTATCCCGCAGCAGGGAATCATGTCTCCGGTCCACATTAACCCCTTACTTCGCTCCGCTTGTTTCTACCTTCTCTCTCCAGGAAGACATATTGATCGGTTTCCCTCCGAGTCCGGAGCACCCAAGATATGTGTAAACCCAATTCCTGTGGACCGGCCACTGGGAGCAAATGATCAGTAAGCAGATAGCGGGGAAATCTCAGAACACTCGGGCACCGAGAGTCAAGAGAGTCCCGCGGCGCAAGGAGGATCCGGCAAAACAATGGGCGCCATCATACCGTACTCTCACGCAACAAGGAGATGCTCCGGGTAGTATAAGATAAAAAATTAGAAATCATAAAAAATTTACCCACTTACCTATCTCGAATCCGTTGGGCTAGGCATGTCCGCCCGGTGCCGGGGACGCATAGTGCGATGTTTCTACCAATACAAGCGCAGGAAGGACAATATTACCTTCCTGTAGCACAGCTAATAGAGCGCATGGGAGAACAAAGAGCGAGTATAGCATGGAGATGGAGTATCGCTTCGGAACAAGGTTTTGGGCTCTGGAGTGGTTTTTCTTAGGCCCGAAATTTAAACAGGATGGGTGGCCAACCCAAATTCTGTCCAATAATCGCAGGGAAATGTGAGGAATAGTATAAACATTCGATCCCCCCTCCGCGAGATAGCGTAGATTAAGGGATGATTCCGCGATCAGTTGTGAGGAAGTGCCCGAATCTTTTCACCCAAGACATTATAGCTATATCATCCCTGTTTGGGCACGTTAAGGGAATCCGTCTATTAGTTCTTCTTTCCCTTTGTTT
The DNA here is from genome assembly GCA_003182015.1 of Tuber magnatum. Taxonomy (NCBI): domain Eukaryota; kingdom Fungi; phylum Ascomycota; class Pezizomycetes; order Pezizales; family Tuberaceae; genus Tuber; species Tuber magnatum. The sequence goes on from PYWC01000109.1 coordinate 266,452, forward strand.
CAGACCTCAGGGTTGGGATACAAACTGTATTATCTCCTCCGGATGTGTGCATTCAACTGTCACCGGTTTGAGATTGGAGTGCTTGTCTTAAAGTGTCCAATGACGCCTTGAAGCAGTTAGTAGTATCTACATCTGCAGGTTACCCGTAGATAACGCACAACATACAGGGGCCAGAGTAATTGTCTGAGATTTATGCTGCTATCCATACTTGGTGTGCTGCGCTGATTGGGGCCAATTCCAGAGAGTTTGAAACATATCATACTTTACTTTGGTCGACACAAAGTCTGCTATCATAGGGCTCCGGGCCATTGTTGGTCCCTTGAATCATGGATTAGGGTCCAGGTTTGTGATCGTCCTCTTAACGCGAACGGGAGATCAACCATCCGGTCCGGCGGCTTAGCTTAGGGGTACGATATCTCTGCATTGGCGGGGGGATATTTCGCGGGGATAAATGTTCTGTGCATGTGCATCAGAGCTCTGTAGAGTTACTGAAAGGCAACTCTGCCCACTGAAAATTCTGGTCGAATTACGGTGATTAGATCCTTGCGTATTATGAGACAGCAGAACCGGACTTGTTTAGATAGTAATAACAGCTGTGAAGTTATGGCGGGCACCGTTGAGATTATTTGGGCGATACTTATTTCCTCCATTGGTTAGTTTATGGCATCCTGCTCTCGATTGAGCGTACAGGGCTTCCAACGCGTTGAATGCGGGAGATAGCCAACTCCACAGCTCAAGCATTGGTTATTCGGAAATACTCCCTCCATACACTGCCTCCTAACTTTATATCAAGGCGTGGGTTAGGGGCATTCTGCCCCGGGGTTGAAGGGTGTTTATGCAAGGTTTCCAGTCTTGTTATGCGTAACGCCTTTTTGGCAAGCAGATCCACTCCAAGCGTGCACTCGAAAAGCGCTTTTTCGGCACAAGGGGTTGAACGCTTACTACCCCCTTCTTCCAATCCAGAAATCCTAATTTTGTACCCACCGAGAATGCTCTACTTTGGGATTAATCAGGCGTTAAGCCATTCCTTATAGCACCGCATTTCTTCTGAGTTAAAGGCCTAGTCCGCAACATAGGGTAGCCACTCATACCGCTATACCTACCCTACACATGCCTACCATATCCTCCAGCCCCACCATCTCGGAGGCCACAGGTCAATCGCCGCCCCTACCGGCACTAGAAAAGCGACTACCCGATCATATCCGGCATTCATAGCCCTACATAAGAACTTTATCTGACCAACTACTCTCTTCCTCCCGATTCAGCCACCAGAAGAACCCAGCGTGTTTCCGGAAGGTCGTTCGTGAGTCATTCAGTCCCCTTCCCTCGAGCGTTGTCCGGCTGCATATCATATCACACTGCAAGCTTACTCTCAATACTCTATCGCTATCGGTATCCAGTGGGAGGATTGCTTCGGAGGGATGGGTTGAGGTGGGGATATAATTTACATATCTCAGGATTGGCCCCAACGAATCCCTTTGGCTTTTGTGGTGGCCCGTGGGGACGAGGAGCGAGGACAATAATATTATTTAATTTGCCTGATCATTGCACTTTTAAGATTACAGATGGCATGGAGTGTTGGATAATGTGGATCATAGGGTCGGCGCCCCCAGGAACCAGGGGTTAGCAAGGAGCCAATATTGCACATAAATATTTACTACATCAAGGTTTATCTTCTCCTCACAAGTACCGATACACTTTATCTGGCGGTTATTACCCCACAACAGTGTCACTCGAATACCGGTATGATATCTTAGCGTAAGTAAGGTACAGCCAGTGATGAAAAAAAGAGGGAGAAAAAAAAACGGAAGATGAGACACCGGGTTCTGGGGCCCGGATTGGGGTGTTGACGGCTTGAGCCAATTAGGGGTCCGTATTTCTAGTCCCTGCCTTCCAATCTTATCACGGGCTCCACCGACCCTAAGGCAAATTGAATCGTAATACCATATTAACTTTTGTGTCGGCATCTAGCAACCCCCAGTAAGCAAATCAGCGGGCTCACAGGTAACCCACAATCCGCCTCATCTTCCCAATCCGGTTCCTAGTTGGAAGGAGAGGGCTTGTATGAAGCGACACCGTAATCCCGTTTACCCATGTTTTATTTGTTAGAGAAAGATTCAACCTATAAAAACCAACGTTAAAATGCCAATTACCCATCCTTATCGATAAAGTATTTCGAGTATGGGAGCCAGGTACCGGTATCCCGCCGATCCGCACGATCCCACTAAAGCGTCTATACAAACTCGCTGTAACTGCCCTTTCAGGTAAATAGGCACCCAATGGTCTAGCCTCCCAGAATGCTTATCAACCCACTAGGCAATCACCCCTACCGGTTGCGGGATGGGCATGGGGTTGGTATGATAACGACGGCAGCAAGCCTATCAATACCTGAACGGGGAAACATATGGGCGGAACCAATGACGACTGCGACGGGGGAGGGACGGACCACGGATGTCTGAATCAAAAGGGTGTGAATACTTAGTAACTGAATATTGCTAGGAGATCTCCTAAGTCGCCAACTTGCTGAAAAAGCACCGGCCAGCTTCTCCAGCCTATGCCCTATCGGGTTCTGCAGAGACCTAAGCTTTCTGTGGTTCGCGGTAGTGTCTTGGCGCTTCTCGTCGCGTATTCTGAGCGCGTTGTTCGGTTCAATAGACATGAGGGGCCACCAATCCTAACCCCCCCAGGGCAACCTCCCCCGCCTCCTATCCCGAATACCAGTACGGTACGTGTATCATACAACCACGCTCGTCTTCAGGGGTTATCCACCCACAGGCTAAGGCCAACGAAAATGGATTTAAGCATCCATCGCCCTCATTACCGTATGGATTTGGCTTTCACCCATGTTATCTGGAGAATTTGAGCCCGCCGGGTTCTGCTGTCGGGCTTCAGGTGCCTTCGCGGTTCGGGGGGTATGAAATTTTCGAAAAGATTAACTTGCTACAGGAGGGGTGGAGGAAAATCCATGTACGAGTCGACACAGACTGGCCGCTTTCCTTGCGAACTCAACTAGCTCAGTAGAATGTTGTGAGAGTGATTGGGGGAAGTGTCGCCGGTATTAGCATCCCGGATCACCCTACATATGGCGACCATATGGAACGTCAAGACATCAAAAATATGAGGCTACTGAAAACGCTCTGGAGCGACTGGATTCACCGGGCTTTGGGAGGAAGCGATTGTTGAGATGGCAATTCGATCTCACGGCTGGAAATCCTCAAGACCTATTGCACACAGAATATTCGTATTCGTTTTATTGCGACGACGATCCAAAGATGACCGCTCAACGGGCTAGGGAGTATAGCCTTCCTGCCGAGCTCCGCGAGGACACTTTCTTGATCTAGTCCACGGCAGTGTTTGGGTTGAGAGCCATGAAAAGACGCATTCGAGAATTTCTGAAATTTCTGGGATTTCTAGTTTTGGATTTTGAGAGAGACCCGCACGCGCCAAATCAATGCCGGAGCCTGCGGCGCCACACCCACACCTGCTGCCTTGGGCCCTGTGCAGTTTTGAAGGATATAATCCATTAGCCACGCCCGGGGAAAATTGGGCATCAACGATTTCTTGAAGCAATACGCCTGGTATGTTGATTTGAACCCCTTTTTGATAATGTGCTAGCCCGGGGCCCAAGGTGCGAACTTTGTGTTTGCCTCGGCCAACGGGCAGTAGGAATACACGAGACCCAACAAACCCTAGCACTTACGGCGAGGCGAATCTCGATATTCAGTACCCCTTCCGTGTCAACTATCCAACCCCAAACTCCTACCTCCACCCTAACGGACTCTCGCGTACTCCAGACTTTGGTGTTGGGGATGACGGCGGACCACAACAGGATTGGCTGAACTGGCTTTTGGGGTGCAATGATATATCGCAGACCACCACCGCCTCGCATTGCATGAGCGAACGGATTGCCTGTAATTTCTTTTCTCAATCTGGTGCTCGTGGCGCCAGCGCACCCTTCTCTTTGGATGATTCCGGTCCGGGTTGACCATGTCTCCCCAATGACGGCAAGAATACCACCAAACTCATCCCGAACTCTCCCACAGCGTGCCCGCCCGTGACCAGAATCGGCGGAACTATCCGGGTAAACCCCGGAAGGGAGTCTACATCCCCTCCGACTAGTTCCAGTGATCTGGGACATACCCGACTGCCGGTAGGACGCCGTGAACGCGTTCTACCGTAACCATCCTGGCTCGTGTAGGCCATGGGTACTATGCCTTCCTAAAGGTGTTCATGGATTTCCAGACGTTTCTACTCGGGGGAGAATCACCATGTAATCCGCGGCAGAAGGAATTATCTTATCGGCGGCAAAAGCTCTAGTCCGCTGGCCCCTGTGGGAATAGACCGTCTTTAACGACGATCGCCTCAGAGGAAAGAAGCCTATAAGTTTCTTTAGCCCGCGATTTTACAGTCACGCGATAGCAAACACATCCACGAACGCTAAGGCAGGAAGGGGTGCTAGGTGCGACGGCACCGGGTGGGGTGACCTTACCACCTGCTCAGCCGAGATTGTCTTGAGGCCGGTTGGGGACCCCGGACTTTGATATTCTGAGAACCCAGCAGGATCTTCATATCCCTAGGCTCTGATATCCGCTCGCGCGTATATCCTGGTCCCAACCGGATTCCAAAATCCCTGTTCCGCACAACTAAGAGTTCGAGGGCTTCATAATTTATCACTCGTGGAGAGAACTAGAGATATCCCAACCTTATGAAGCCCTACTCCCGTATTGGATTTGGCTCTCCAGATCTCTTAGCTTTTGGGACACCGATTCTGACACGCAATTGGCCTTGGTTCATGTAAAATAGGGCGTGGCTGCTATATTCTATGTTTGAATGCTACGATTATGGTGTTAAGGACTCGGGGTCGGGCGTGGAGGCCCGGGTGGTAGATTTTGGGTTGTTTCTTGCTTGAATAAAGCCTCGGGAAAATTAATTGAGCCGCTCCACCCAACTCATCTAATGTAGACGCCTATGTTTTGCCCCTTTTAAACTCTCGTACCGGGAATTTGGGAGAACTGAACAGGGAAAGAGCGAGTTCCTCGAAGAACCAAAAAACGAAATGCAAACATACAAGGATAGGTAATAAGTTATGTGCGTACCCTTCTTGTGCGATGCACCACCTAATGTAGCTCTGAAGACCAACCAGTCAACGGAACGGCAGAAAAAATAACACGCCCTCGCAAGGCGACATCCTGCTTGCGCTGCTCTGCATTCAAATTAGTATCGCCCTCTATAGAAGTGCTCAACGAGATGCCAGGTGGTGCAACTAGTACTGTACCATGCCGGTGTTGAGTTGCTGTACCGAAGTTGCGCATTCGATAGGTTACCACATAGAACAAGCCGTTCTAATCCGCCGACTGTGTGCAAGTGCGGCGCGAGGTGGGAGGAGCTCAGAACTGGAAATCAAGTTCCAGCCGTTCCGCAATCGGTAGGGACTCTGCGGGTATCAAAGAAGGCTAGGCCGCATTTCGTCGTTCCGAATCCCAGAAAGCGAGACGGGTAGTCAGGTACGTTATGGTTAACTCAACCACGCCACCTCCGAGCTGCTAAAAGTAGAGCACCCCCGGAAAAATATTACCCCATAGATTACCCCATCGGTTGCCTCATGACAAGCAAAAAACTCTCAAAAAAGTGTCCGAATCCCCAATGACCTGGTTCTCGCTGTTGAAAAGGGCCTCGGCGATGGTAATCGTTGCGTATGATGGACGATATATTTCCGATATTTTCCGAATTTGGCCCGGTCCAAGTTTACCGGCTTCGAGAGCGAGTTGCCTCTCTGGACAGACCCGTCGTTCATCAGGGTGCACGAAAATGCATGCGCCCTGATTATTCAAATTTCCAAGGATTCAAAGGCGGAATAAATGAAGGGGGGGGAGAGAGTGGAAGGCCCTGGGCAGGAGTACCGCGTATCATAGTCTGCCCAACGATTTTCGGGTGCGAAATATCCGTCGAGTGGCCGCGATGTGGACTCGTGATGGCGATCAGACGCTTGTTGGGCAGGCGTAGGTTCCCGGTATCCACAGTACGGTAAATGTCCAACAGCTCCAGGTTTCGGCAACGGCTTCCCTTCGGGAAAGATAAAGCAGGCTGAGTAATCTGGACATTGTTCCGTGTCCAGCCTGCCGGTATGCAGCCGCATCCGTAAAGTTCTCATACCTTTCCTTGTACCCATTAACAAGAGAGCGGCGAGAACCTTTTAGTTATGATAACAATTTTGCCCCATGCCTCTGGGGATACGAGTATTGTGAACCTTTATCGCAATCTTTTTTTTTAGTGGATGATAGGAAAGAGGGGGTTATCGAAGCGTTTCCGAGCAGCAAGGTGTGAGGGTATGTACTGCACAGTACCTTGAAGGGTGTGAGAATTTTACGGATGCGGCTGTACTTGACTTACCGGTACAGTACCGTACCCAGTAAACCTCCAGGCGGTGAATGTCTCTCACCGAGTCCTTTGATCCGTCACCCACACCCTCGCGGGGCTTTCTGATTTTTTCCCGCGACCGCTCATTTGAGCAGAGGAATCATCAATCCGTCCCTGCATCTATATAACCCCCCCGCCCTTTCTTCCCCAACCTCTGTTAGTTTCCGGGTTAGTATTGAATCTTACATACGGTGCTCAAGCTCACGGACTTGATAGCAACAAGATAAGGAAGCTATGACTTTTCACTTGACAACCCCAAGCCCGTGCAACTCGACTCCCAATAGCTCAACCACCAACAGTACACCTTCACACGGAAGTCCCCAACGTGGTTCGCCAATTCGGTCAAACTTTCCTGCTTATGATGGTCCTGGAGAGGATGGCCATTTTGTTGCGGAGAGCAGGGTTTTAATAGTCATGACAGGTACTCTCTCATCCCAACCGCATTTAATTTTCCCCCCTTCCTCCCGGAGAAGATTTCTGCTGACTCCTTATCCTGCACGTTTTCAGGAGGGACTATATGCATGCGTATGGGAAAAGACGGTTACGTTCCCGTAAGTTTCCCTTTTCCTCTTTCTCGCCGTCCAGTAGAAAATACTTTTAGCGATAGTGTTGCGTCATGGCATTGACAACACGAATTGAAATTCACAAATGAGCTGCTCCGGAACAATTGGTACTGTTCCATGGACCCTGTGGAGAAACACAGGTCACTCGACAAGGCTTGTGAGCTGGGCATGTGAAGCTTAAAACTCCTGATGGCTGCACAAGGCTAATACTCGGCTGCCTAGGCCACTGGCTTTCTCGACACCTATCTCAAGCCCAGACCGTCTTTCAATGATGGTTCGCCCGTCAGATATCTCCCTGTCATGACTAATGACGAGACAGAAGTGATGCTCGAATCTTTGCGTGAGTTCACAATTTAACCCGCTGCGGTGTGGGCTGTTGTGTGGGAGCTCGAGCCTAACACAAATGCAAGGTACCCCTCCGTCCAAACATGCCCGCCGCATTCGATACGCAATCCTCGAATTCAATCCCCTCCTTGATAGCTCGAGCATCAACGCCAAGGGTTGGGGTGAGATTGCAAAATCAATAAAGCGTAAGTCGCTGCCATCCCAATTTCTCAACAATATCCTAATACCGATTCTAGGCAATTATCAGCTCTTTGATGCCTTTGTGATCTTGCATGGTACCGATAGCTTGGCTTACACAAGCTCCGCCCTGAGTTTTATGATCAGTAATTTGGGAAAATCGATTATCCTAACGTGAGCCCCGTTTCCTCACTTCCGAGCTCAACTACTCACCCCTACTGCGCTTTCAAGAGGATCCCAAGCACCAATGGCGGAGCTCCACAACGATGCCACGGACAATCTTCTCGGAAGTCTCATTATTGCTGGCCACTACATGGTACCCGAAGTTTGCCTTTTCTTTAATCATAGGCTATTCCGCGGAAATCGGTACTTCATATTATCCCTTATCCTACTTGTTTTTTGCTCCTTTGTTCTAACCTATTTCAGAGCTACGAAGAGCAATGCTCATGATTTCCGTGCCTTTTCATCTCCGAATTTCCACTCTCTTGGGAAGGTTGGAATATCCACAAATATAAATTGGAATTTGGTCAACCGCCCATCTACTCTTGCACCCTTTTCCGTACAGACAAGTCTATCCACAGCCCATGTCGCTTGTCTGCGGATCTTCCCTGGCATCCTTCCCGAAATGATTGAAGGCATTTTGGCGTTAGAAAACCTGAAGGGATTAGTCCTTGAGACCTTCGGAGCGGGCAACATGCCTGAAGACGAGCGACTGATGGCCGTGTTGAGGAAGGGAGTTGATAATGGAATTGTTATTGTCAATGTGACCCAATGTGAGCAATGAATTTGGAGACTCACAGCGGCATGTATTGTGCGACTGACCGATTCTTAGGCATGACCGGAAGTGTTAGTCCCCTTTATGCTTCTGGCACGGCATTAGCCAGGGCCGGCATCGTTTTTGGGCTGGACATGACCACCGAAGGTATCCCGCTTCTTTCTTTTTTTTTTTCCCACCTCATTTTTTCACGTGAAATTGCTCTTCGTTGTTTGACCGAGATTCGTTTGTCGGTCTCGTAATTGCTTTTTCCCTCGCCTCGTGACGGCTAGAATGATTAAATAATCGTCATTTCATGCTCCACCCAAGAGGATTATCAAAGACCGTCTAGTTAACATGTTAAATATTTAAACTATAGCTGCGCTCACGAAGCTTTCCTGCCTTTTGGCGAAACCCGAACTCACCGTTACTGATATTCGTCGACAGATGTCCTTATCCTTACGAGGCGAGCTAACGGAACAAGCTGCAACTAGCTTTTCACATCCAAACTCGTTGCTACCACCGAAGCTCTCACGATTGACCGCTTTGGCCTATGCCATAAAGAAAGGGGACCAGGAGAGCATCTCATCTGTATTGAAGGAATCAAACGAGTTTTTGCTGAATGAGTTTGATTACTCGGGGAACACGCCGTTGGTTAGTACTATATTCTTTTATCACGTCGACACTTTCCTTTCCCCGTTTTCTCTCTCTCGCTCTTTTATATACCGCCATCACGGCATCCAAGCCATCTCTCGGCACTACAATGTCCACCTGTTTTCCGCTTTGATTTTTTGCGACGATCTTTTCACGGTTAATGTCGTCGCTTGCGCCCTCCGGCCCAATATTGCATTACTCTAGCTATACTGTCATCACGTCTCCCGCGCCTCCCACTCGGGAGGGGTGTCGTCATTTGCTTAGCCCGGCATTCCACTTTTTTCCCCTCTCTTTCTAACGAACAGCGTTCAATTAGCATTTGGCCGCCACATGCCGTAATATCGACATACTCCGTGACTTTCTCTCCCAAGGAGCTTCGGTTCATTTGCGTAACGGAGATGGCAGAACACCCCTATTTCTGGCAGCCGATGCCAGTATTGAGGCCAACGTTTTGTTACTAAGGGAGAGCGGAGCGCACCTGCACACCGAAGAGGTGGAATACGCTAAGCTAAAGCTCAAAACCCTCAAATGGGATCAAGCCAGTAGTAGACCAGCTGAATTTGCCAGAACTACCAGACAAAGATGTTGGGAGCTTGCAGGAGCCTAATAAGGTATAGCGTTACTCTCCCGGAAACCAATACCGGTAGCCCTTATTCCCTTTTCTGGAACTCTTTTGCATTTTTTCGTTCCTGCCCAGATAAGTCCTTATCGCTCGGCATCGGTATCTCCCTTCCCCACCTTCCCTCATTTTTACTTTCTCCACTCTTCCTCCCGCAATCCTTGTGCTGTGGAGCTAGTGGTCGGAAATGTCGATTGCATAGGTGTGCCAATACTCCAAACAATTGATCTGACGGATAAACCAGGTATTATACCCGGAAACATGCACCTTACCCCGCTGTTGATGACAAGGGCAACCGGTCAGAGGGCACCGTCAAGGTGCGTATACCGAGCCAAATGATGGCACTTTTTCCTTTTCCTTGCTTTTTTTCCTCTTTCTTTTTTTTTTCCAAAAAAAACATAGATCGATAGACTTCTATAATCTGGGGATTTTTAGAAGAAAATAATAAAGTTATAAGTTCGTTTGAAAAGCCGACGAGTGAGAGAAATAGATGACGGGAGAGTTAGCACAAATCGGCCGCATGGTTTGAAAATCTTCCGTGAATCGTGATCGAAGCCGAAGGGAGAAGAAAATCAAGGATTTTGAAACCTGATAGCCGTAGTCTAGTGATGACAGTGAGAGATTATTGAAATGGGTGGATGTTTGTTTAACGGTCCCGGGTGGATCGTCGGAGGAACAAGTTTTTCGACATGACGATTCACGATCTCTCCGTAACCTACAGAATCCCACTCTTTTTGTTTATTCACAGCACATGGGGCGGTTCTCTGGAAGAGCCAGGTCCCACGTATCATACTTTTGAAAAGGGGTTACTCCATTGCAATATAATAAAGGTAAGCTACTACCGGTGTTCTATTTACTGGTACTGACATTAATACGGATTCGGACTGTGGAACCCCGACCTTGCACTTTTTCTGCCCTCTCTTTATATAACTTATATTGTGGTTTTCTCCGCGGAGGGTAAGGGCACAAGCAACATACAGTCAGTACATCTCCGTGATGAGAGAAGGGTTCGAAGCAAAGCGAACCTCTCCAGACCCTTAGTGGGTGGTTACTATATTCACTTCGTGATTGGCGCTCGGGTGGGGCTTCAATACGCGCACGGTCCCTGTGAAGTATTTTTTTTTTCTTTCTCACGGATTTTGGCGAATGAGCTGAAGCACTACAGTAGGTGCTATTGTACTGTACTCGAGCAGTATGATATTCGTGCTTCTTGGGTACAGTACAGGTATACGAAGCTGAGATAATAAAAGCGTGCCACGGATCCGAAAGCACTTCCCTCGCATTAATATGAGAGAGAACTATAACAGTATTGAGCGCCTTACCTTACCTTACAGTACGGTACATTGCGGTGCAGCGAGAGGGCTGGCTTTGTTTTTCTTTCTTTCCTTTTTTCCTTTTGGTCGGTAAAGTCATCCGAGCTTTTGTAACATCTTCAATTGTACCGGCATGCGGGCAAAATAGCAACTGACACGAAGGGGGATGCGGTACGCAAAACTCAGCCCAGCAGGCAACGAAGCTGCTGAAAAAAAAGAAAGAAAAAAGTACCGTACGAATAGTACGAGTACTGTACTGTACTGCATAGTAGAAATAATCTCGGAGCATCTCATACCCAGGAGTATACAAGTGCCACCGTGCCATGTGTGCCCAATTGCCATTATTTCCATTCCTTTCCTCCGCCCTACACCACCCTCCCTCCCAGGGTCAGGACCTTGGAACATGCCAAGACGGTTTATAATTTCCGAGACAAGATGTTCCTTCCGTACCAGCTAATGCACCCAACGGCTTTTTTCTTTTTATTGTTTTTTTATTGTTTTTTTATTGTTTTTTTTTATTGTTTTTTTTCTTTCCCTTTCTTCTCTCCAAGTGTCGGTCTCTTAGCTGCCCATTCCATCTGGGGCTTTTTTTTTTAATTTTTTTTTTTTAGTTATGATACCTTCTCTCCAGCTCTC
>PYWC01000109.1:282768-331454 GCA_003182015.1 Tuber magnatum
TGCGGGCGGTGCTATACCGGGTGTTGACGTGAGCGAGCGAGCGGTGGGGGGGGGGGTTTATGTGCTGTATAGTGGGACCTGGTGGGGTTACTGGGTAGGCGGGGGATTGAGATTGGTTGTTTTAGGAGTTTTTTTTCTTTTTTTTCTTTTTTCTTTCTCTTTTACAGATTACCGGTAAGTTAGACTAGTTTGCGCTTGAGGGCTGTATGTACCTTTTATTCTGTTGATATTGCAAACACTTCATGTATGCATATGTCGATCTTAAAAACTCGGAATCATCGTGAGTTACTGTTGACCGTTTCGCTCACTTTCCTCCGCGGAGCATGGATGTTTATCTGTATACTTGGAGTTTGCGAGTCGGGTGTCTGCGTGGGACATTGGAACAAACCTGTCGTGTCATTGCTTGGTATTATCGCAATATATATGTTAGCTGTCGGTGCGGGGCCGGTGGGCATGGTCAATACTCGAGTATTAGACTATCGTGGAATATCTCCGAACGGGAAGAGTTGGTCAGGGCGTTGATTGGCCAATTGAAGGGCGGAATCACCGGAACATGAAGAACGGTGAAAGGGGAACACATTACCCAATACCCTCACCGCGCTTTTTTGTATGGTATCATGTCCTATCCTCCAGAATTCCCCTCCACGGGGGGGCAAACGAGTGATTCATGATGAAGAATTTTGGGAAAGAATTGGAGGGGTGGATGATTCTGGATAGTTTTATTTTTATTTTTATTTTTATTTTTATTTTATCACGCAACATCTTGGAAAAACATGCTGGGGGGATGACTTGGACCCGGGCACGAAATGGGTTTGCCCTGTCCTTTGCTGCGGAAATAGGATTCACCGGTTGGTTGAGTGCGAAAGTTGTCGAAATTTGTGGGTGGGTGTCGGTGGGTGTCGGTGGGTTCCGAAGGTTACGGGTATTAAACGGCCGTTAAGCCTGACGTCTTTGCTCTCCCTGCACATGCAGGTATGGTAATGGTGATGGTGATGGTGATGGTGATGCTGCGGGGTCATATGAGATCGGCCGAGTTAAACTATTGGCTATGACTGGAGAGAGAGAGAGAAAGATTGAGAAATTTCATACCCTACTGTGTTCCCGTCCATATCCCTCGCTGTGCGTACTGTACCGTAACTCGAAGTAGGGGTTTAGCCGGCCTGGAAGCTCACATGATGCGAGCTCTCCAACGGAGGTCACTTGAAAGTGCACAAACGAAATTGTTTTGCCTTTTGCAGAGAGCCGCAAGTTTTCGGTTGGTCCTAGGCTACGGCGTGTCGTCTCACTTGGCGAGCTGGACTTTTTGTGTCATAGGCGGGGTTAATTTTCTGGATTGTGAGTAAGCCACCACCCCTCAGATGGTATCGTGGAGGCTCTGCGGAAGGGACTGGATGTGAGGCGAATGCGGTCATGAGCCAACTGGATCTCTAGGGTTTAGCTTTGGATGAGGAATTAAAAAAAGTCCCCAGAGCGTCAGCGGCCAGGATATCAAGTCCAACGCATCGCCCCCCCCGGCGCTGCGGGGACGCAATTGTGTTTGTAGTCGTTCACGAGTACAGTACTTGTGAATCTTATTATGGGTGGTCGCGGAGCCGGGGAAGTGTTGCGAATCCTCGGCATCTGGAGACTATACGGAGAACTTTTCTCCTTTGAAGAGGGAAGCGAGCAGGCGAGCATTGGCTTCTGTTTAGGGCAATATGTAATTCACCCTTGTCTATCCTCTAGATTGGTGATTGATGGGCTTTGAGGTTTTTACGATTACGGTGTGATATCGTACTGTTTTTCCTTGTGGGTGCCTTCGCGGGCAACCCTAACCCAACGGTGAGGCTCGAGATAGCACTGCGCCGGTATCATAGTCTAAAGAGTCGGGAGCGGCCCTGTGCGGGACTGGGGTGCTCGGGGGACACTGCTAAGGGCCTGTCTGGATACGACCATTCCGTTCCGTTGCCCCATACAACCCACGGTTTCCATCCGTTCTGAAGGTGCCAAGACAACCCTTTCTCCAGCTAAAACCATCCATGAACGGGACGGTCGACCCGCTTACCGTTCCCGCCAAACAGGCCCTAACTCATCCCGCACACCCGTTCAGTGAACCCGAGTCTCCCCGTATAGAATCTGGTACGATCCCGTATTCAACGTTACCCCGGGTATCATACTCAGGTATTACCGTATAGGTTGATCAGGCAACAGTGGTGTCCTATATATAACTAGGGTCAACGCCTCTCCGTATCCGAACACCACGGTCTTCTCCTAAAGCCGCATCCCCACTTGACACAGGATCCCCAGTCGACAAGGCATTTCCTCTTGCCGCACATCCATCACAACACGAGAATCAATCTACCACAACACTTTAGTGATGCCTTCCATCCAAGTTGCTCGCTTTGTTTGTGTTTTGCAGCCTCAGGTGACTTCTGTCATCCGAGCCGCTCGCTTCATTCGTAGTTTGTTTTAAGCGCCTGCGGTCATAAACTATCACTCGGTAAGAATAAAACGAAATGCCAAGGGCTGACTCTGGAAACGATTCCACAAACACAGGGGTGTGAAAACTCTTCTCTTCTCTTCGCTTGCTCACTACTTCTTCATCAACTAATGGCAAAGACTGGAGTATAAATCAAGAACAAAACAATCATATCCTGCCATCAAGGTGTGTCCCCCACTCCCTTTCCAAACTTCAAAGCTAATAAAGGAAAGACAAACTCCCACTGCTCAGTCTCTGGGCATGCAACTTTTTGGCCATTTCTATGACTTTCCCATGACCCTCCCACCTTTCCATATATTCTGTCCAACCTTCCATACATTATTTCAATCTGTTGTGTCAGTCTAATACCTCTGTGTATTCCTGAAGGCCAAAACATACAAAAGCTCAAAAAGCCAAAATGTACCTGTAGGCAAAACCAACCTGGAGCCAAAGTGCACTTCCAGAAATGAGATGAATAAACTATCATAGGAGCTATTACATGAGCATACTAAGTAGTATCTCATGATTCTGGACTGTTTGCAATCTTTAATGAGGGGATTTTATATATATACTAATAGCCGGTTACCCTCCTATTCGCTTTGCTCATAGTTGGAATAAGCAAGTGTGATGAATAAGCAAGTGTGACATTTCGCTTTTTTTCTTCTTTTTTTGTAGACCGAGCCTGGCAACTCGCTCCCTCCAACCACCCAAACAGTCCACCGAGACCAATCTAGTATAATGGAGATGTCAGAAGCTATAGAAAAGTGTGAAATGAGGAACCGCCTGAATGCAGCAATGGAATAGCTAGCAGAGGAGCCAGGTGGAAAGGCGAGTATAGCAGCCAAAATCTATAATGTCAAACAGTTATTGATTTGTATGTGCCAACATCGAGAACGCTATCAAGGGAGAAACAGTCATGGTACTTTCAACCAGCATGGGGGAAATAACCTTATCCTTACAGAAGCTCAGGAGGAAGCAGTTTTCCGGTTCAGCCATAACTAATTAGAGATGGGACTGGGGGTGACTTCCTCGATTATCTATGCAGCCATCTGCCATCTTCATCAACCAGAGTAACGCAATGCTCCCTCTCAGGTCCGGTTTCAGAAATGGCTAAAGAAGAATCCTACACTTTATACTATTAAAACTAAGCTAATAGCCTAGGCTTGAGTCACAACCCATAATGAGCAGGATCTCAAGAGTTTTTATATTGAGTATCAGAATACTCTCACCAAGTATGCGATCAATTGTGCCAGATATATCTATAATATGGACAAGTCTGGAGTTTGTATTGCATGTCCTACTAGGGAAATAGTTCTTGTCCCAACTCATGTGAAGGAGTTGTACACAGCTAGCCCTGAGAATCGAAAGTCAATTACTATTATTGAAACCATCTGCACTGATGGTAGCCCTCCACTACCTTCAGTTGTGATCTGCCCAGGTGAAAAGATTATAGAAAGTTGGGTGAGTGATAACCTCTTAGGAGCTGAGGTAATTGCAGTCTCTCAAATGGGATATATGAATGAGAAAATCACCCTTGCATGGCTTGATCACATCATCAAGCATGTTGATGCTGGTTCTGACAAGCATTGGGGTCTCCTTTTACTTGATGGACATATTATCCACCATAAAGCTGACTTTGTTCTCAAATGCCATGAGAACCACATTGGTCCTTTCGGATTTCCATCACATCTTACACATGCACTCCAGCCCCTTGATGTTGGTGTCTTCCGCCCCTGGAAACATTACCACAACAAGGCAATTCACAATGGCCTGCACCCCCTCGATGTGGAATACACAATTTCATCATTCTTCAGAGATCTCAGCTCTATTTGTGAACAAACATTTCAAGTCTATGCGATTAAAAATGCCTTCATAGACTTTAGGATGTATGCTGTCTCATTTAAGGGAGCTTTGAAGAAAATGCACCATTATAATGCCAGGAGGAATTCCAAAGCTCTTTCTCATACCAACGTATCATTCTCCTCTGAATCCGGTCCAAGCGCATCAGCAAATTCCAGTCAAGCTGAAGTCCCGATTGAGGAAGGCGGTGAGCTAGAGCTTCCAGTGCTTCCTAGCACTTGTTTTGAGTGCTAAAAGGGTATGGGTGAATGGATTGACAAAGCTGAAACCTTTAGTCCATCCTCTGAAGCCCGCTTCCAACAATGGGCGAAGGGTACACAGATTTGCCTTGGTGAGGGACAGTTGTAAGAGGAATCATATCATGGTATTCAATCAAGACTCCAAGAGCAACAGAAGCGCATAACCAAATCCTGATGAGGTATTCAGGAAGGTGGTATTATTATGGTTGAAGAAGCGTGACAGAAGATAGCAGAAAAGGAACTAAAAGAAAAGTCTGCAGTGATTAAGAAAGCTCGAAAGGACATTCAGGTTGCAGTCAATAAGGCCAAGATAGTCTTGCACTGCCGTGGTATTGATCCTGGCAAAGCAGAAAAGAATGAAAGAAGCAGGTCCAGATTATTTTGGCTCGAGGTGGGATTCCACAACCTGAGCTGATGATTCCTATCCCCGATTGAGAGAAAAATCCAAGTTCAGCGGACCTTAAGAGCCTTCAACTACCTCCAGATCTGTTACACGCCTTATTAATCCTGGAGGCAATAGCTCTTAGTACTACAGATACAAGTAAGGTTGAGATTATTACGGGAAGTAGTAGTCAAGTTCTGCAAAGGAACGTTGAAATTGGGAGAAGTCAAGGGGGGACAGGAAGTGATTGTAAAGATCTGGGCAGTGAATCAGATTCTGATTCATCATATACTTCTTCTGACTGAATTATGAAAAATGCAGACTTTGTAACCTTTAATTAAAGTCATGTAAGTTATACTGAAGTAATAATATCTGATGGATAGCTAGTATTTTGTCAACCTATCTACAAAAAAAAAAGAAAAAATTGAAGCGTCATACTTGCTTATCGGTCACACTTGCTTATCCCGACTATGAGCAAAGCAAATAGGAGGGTAACTGGCTATCATAAGTTTTAATTAGTGATGGTAGGAGTTGTTAGCATACTTAGGAACCTGTAGTGGGCAAGTAATGCTGCTAAGCTGGGTGACTGGAGAACATATAATGTGTTAGCACCTGGGTGCTGGTCAGGTGTTAAGTATGATAGGAGCTCGTAGCCTCTTGGTTAAGAAGAGGTGAGCATTGCTTACTAAAGGAGGCTGTGAGAGGATGTAGTAAGAGATCAAAAAAGTAACTGTTTAACCAAGTGTATTAGAAATACTATGAGTCAAACTCTACTGTTTCAATCATAGAAATTAGTGATCTTTAAATATATAACTGTCTATATCCTGAATAAATAATAGTTGCAAAACAAAATCAAGATATACTTTTAAAACTTGACAAGTAGCAAATAATACTATGAAACCAAACATAAAATATTTAAAGTGTCAAATGATACTGTGAAACTTATAATCCTTAACCTATTATCTGTACTGGTTAACATCCCTGATGGCGAAGCGGGGCGGCACACAGAAGCGGGACACTTTAATGGAAGAGCAAAAATAGGGACAAGTCGATCAATTCTGAACCAAATGTGACAAAACAAAAACAGATCACTAGAGAACAGGTAGCAGAACCAGTCTAAGCCTAAAGAGTGGGAAAAAAAAAAGAAATAGAGGAAGAAAACTAGGGAAAACAAGAATATTAATAGGAAAAAGAGACAAGAAAGAAGGAAAGAATTTCAAGACTTAGGATCTCGTAAGACCATGCAGAAAGGAGCTGTAGGTAACCTATGGTTTGGAGGAGTAGCTAGGAGGACAATGGTGGGTGGTTGTTGAAGGCAGCAGGGTGGTGGAGTAGGTAAGGTAGCGGAGAATTTGGCAGTATTACGGTCACTTAAAATAGTGATACTTTTGGGAGAGGAAGAAGAGCGAATTGGAGAAGAGGAGGGTGAGATAAATGAAGCCTGAGGCTGGCGCACATGGGGGACTCGGATGGGAGTATTTTTGCTGCCTTTGGATGCCTGCGGGGGTTTTCTTTTAGCTTTCCAGAGTGCTTTTTCCAAATCCTGTTTATTGCGAATTTGGTAAAGCCACAGTGCCTCAGTGCCATCAATGACCCGGGCTGTAGTTATGAGATGTCTATCTGCCCTTTGGGCAAATGATATCACTTTTTGTCAGTCCATCTGATGACTCTCTTCCGCTATTTGCAAGTTAGCTGGAGCAGCTACCCCAAGCTCACCCAACTGTAAGATAAGCTTGCAGAGTTGCTCTGGTGAGGCATTTTCAACAGCAGCAAGCGCTTTATATGTCTCGCGGCAAAAATCTGTACTCTTGCAGGGGGTTTTCAGCTGCTTAGATGGGTTGGTAGGGTATTTCTGTTGTGGGATTGTAGTAGAAAAGGCTGTACAAAATTGAAGGCGGTCAAGAACAACCATTTGGCAAAAAGGTGTCAAGTCACAAGCCTGGAACCCAGGAAGAATATTATCGCGGGTAATTGCCTTTGCTCGTGCCTTTTTTAGTAAAGGTTAAAATACTCCTTTGTGAATTCCTCCTCCCTGGTGCTGACAGAAGTCATCCACACAAGACCATAAAAGTGCTGCAAAGGGCTAAATACTACAACATCAAGAGGGTGCAGTAAATGGGTAGAATGAGCAGGAAGGTATAAGGGAATAATATTGTGTTCTAAGTAGAACATACAAAAACGCTAGTTGTTATAGGGGGAGTGACCGTCAAGGGTAATTAGGCGTTTGTAGTAGGGGATTGTGGGAGGAGAGGCAAATTTGATGAAGTGTCAGGAGATATACTTATAACCCAGCGAGTCGTCCATCCACCACTTATTCGAGTAGGCTAGGAGCACATTATGATTATCAAGATATGCATGCCATCCCATTGAATGGTCTACTTTGGCTTTAAAAATTAAGAAGAGAGCCATTGAAGACCCATTCCGGCTGTAATGACCTAGCATACATGAGCTATGGTAGTCGGAACCTGCACCCATACTGTAACGACCCAGCATACATGAGCTATAGTAGACGGAACCTATACCCATACAGGTAGCCAGGAGGCAAACTGGCAGGAACCGGCAGGCAAGTAAGTACTTGACCTACAGAGACCCAATGGCCCGGGCTCCGAGAGTGAACAGAATTGGCTGGTCAGGGACTTAGGTACCTGGATACACCTGGGATCGGTGTCAGCATACTTAGGGACTTCTGAAGGGGCATTTGCTCAGCTAGGCCGGGTAACTGGAGACAGGTTAGAAATGTCTATTGCTGGCGACAAGATAGACAGGGTAACCGGGAAAAGTTATCTTGTCCGCGGGACAAGGTTACCCTACTCTCAGGATCAGGTTACCCTGCCCATAGTCCTGAGTTACCCTACCTTTCAATATGAAGTCCCTCGGGGAGTTCGGAAAAATTGACTGGAATGTTTGTCACATGAAGGCATGCATGATACAGGAATCAGGGGTTGCGGGGGATGGTATTGGGCGAGCTATGTAGCTTCGATGAAGCTGTGAGTTGGAGACATTATTCCTATCATACCCCTCCAGCCCCGCCTTGAGGCCCGGATGTCGAGGGCAAATGGTTGTGTAGTTGTGTGCAGTCTCGCAAAGAGGAATCTTGGGAGACATGCTTGCAACACCGTATACGTCACTGCCGTCCGGTTGACCGTGAGCTGTTCGCAGGATATATAAGGGGGCATAGGGTAGAAGGTGGAGTACCTCATCCAAATTGTTAGGAGTAAAATGGACCAAAACGGACGGAGTTAACGGGTGTTAACCGTGGGGGTCCCGAAGTCAGTCCTGGGTGGTGCTGGGGCCACTGGGAGAGTTTTACACCTACCAAGCCTGGAACTGTCCCCAACGCTATAGGCTCTGAAAGGGAAGTGCAGAGACACTAAAAGCATGATTCCTACCACAGATAAGGTAGATCAGAGGTAGTGGTCATGGGTAGCGGCCATTGAATCACGCCGCGACTGTCATGTCTTGCGGAAGACACCGGAAGCCTGAGACCCCTAAATAGTATATAGATAAACCGCTCACGGTAGCCTCCAGAGTCACGTAGAGATCAATGCATATGGGAAGGGTGTCATAGATAGTCCAGTTCATGAGGTGCCTTGACTGTTAGCCACTGGCAAGACACTGATGCGCAGATGTTTTCACCCTGGGGGGTAAAATGGAAATGCAGCACAGAAACGATATCTGTATAAGATGAACGCCCACTAGGGTGTGTCGACATATGCATGCCCGAAGGGTGTCCCCGGAGATATGTCAGACCACCTTTAGCGGAGAAGGGTGTGCTCGAATGGTTGGAGCAAACTGATAGGGGAGTTTCTGGCACAAGATAAACCTACCTGAAAAGTCTATACGAGAACTCTCCTACTCCAACACTCAATCCTCTCGAGACCTCAATTGACTGAAGCATCAGGCTTAATGATATTAAGTTTTACCGTTTACTTTACTCTTACATTGGTGTGAACTTTTGGCGATAAGTTTGCAGTTGTTCGCTGTGGTCGCAACCTCGGGATCTATCTTCCTAGGGGTGCTCCCGTTACAGTATATCATTAAGCGAGCTTCCCACTTAACTCCTCTCCTGATTAATTATTGCTGACTTTCGGCACTGACTTTGCGTGAATACTGATAACCTTGTCTGGAACAAGTAGTCCAGGGTGGAAAGCGCAATGACGAGTACCGAACTTCGGACCAGAATGGAGTCCAACTTGGATTCAGACCTTGACTTTGACAAGAACACTGCCAAGACGTTTCATGCATCTGTTCTTGCATATGTTCACGGTATTGACTAGGACGGCTACCAGCTGGTCTTGGAGGCCACTCCTATTCAGTTACCCCTTCAATGTCTTAACCGCCTGATTACAGACCCGCACGCCCAGGCACTCTCATTTTTCCAAGACCCAACCCTTGTCCACAACATGCTCCCTCCGCCACCGCATGAGGTTTCCTTTGGTGCATTCCCACATGAATTCATCGAACCTTACATCGTCCCGGAAGTATCCAAGTCGATTGAGGAAGTGAAGCGGGAACTGAGGAACTGGAACACCCAGCACCAGCCGATGTTCAGAACACAGATCACTACGGCAGCAGGGGAATGGATGAAGGTGCAGCAGGAGGCATACCTGTGGATAATAAGGGATCAGCAGGCATTGAAGACTCGGACGGCAGCCTTGGAAAGGCTTTTGAAGGAGGGGATAGTATTGATGCTGTGAATAATGCACTGATGTTAGAGGCGGCGCCACCACTCCCGCTTGTCCATACCAAGCCGAGAACTGCAGCGTGGAGTTGGCCTTGAGAGCCAGAGATGACCAGTGGAGGGCATACCTGAGCCCAATCAGTATATGGATGTTGGAAAGCCTGAAAGGCGAGGGCTACAGCCGTACCTCCTCCTTCTCAAGAGCATCTACAGGGTCCCTGTTGGTCCCCCTCCTCAATTACCTGCAGTGGGTCGGGCAGCCCAACAGTCGGGTCAACTGATGGACGTCTTGTAAGGAAAAGGACGTCCAAACTGAAGAACATCATGGCACCAGATACACCTGACCCTACTCCTCGTCCGACCCTAGCTCCAAACATTTCCCACGGAACACCTTCAGTTGCAACTCCCATTCCTCCCATCGACGCTGCAAGACCCGCACCCCCGTCCGTTTCGTTGCCCACTCCAGATACCTTTCCTGACATAGCATTCCCACTAGCAGGATCGGCTACCCCAGGGTTCAGGCCACTGGACGTGACATCACTTGGATTCGCGGAAACAGTCAGATGCTAGGAGGAGCGAACACACATGGCTCCGTCAGGAGGGACTCCAATCCTTGGACCTGGGATGCCTGCTCGCTCCGTTCCTTGGGCACTGGTCATCCCCACGGCACCC
Source organism: Tuber magnatum (assembly GCA_003182015.1). Lineage (NCBI taxonomy): Eukaryota > Fungi > Ascomycota > Pezizomycetes > Pezizales > Tuberaceae > Tuber > Tuber magnatum. The sequence goes on from PYWC01000109.1 coordinate 293,061, forward strand.
TCGGAGCCAAGTCTTCCCGCCGGTCTCCCCACCATCACAAGTGGCGATTCGGACAGCCAAGATGAGTTCTGTCTGTCAGGCTGTAAGTTGGAAGAGACCTGGATGGGGTGGATTCATTACCACTCCTATGGGTGTGGGAAGGGACCACCGAACCCGGTGAGACATAGAAGGAGGCAGAAAGAATGAGATGGACGACCGACATGTGGGTACTGTAGGTCATAGAGGCAAGCTGACCTCCCGATGCAAGCCTTGCGTTGTCCAGAGTTGCAGTCTTTTCTGCGGATAACACGGACGGCGCCCAACCCAACTCCTGAGAGTGGGTGATGCCCTGTTCCACCACTGGCATCAGGACTATCAGGGGCTAACCCCATGGAGGATCGTAACCAGGAGGGCCAGGAAGAACGGTTTAATGGGTACGATAGACCCTGGGAATCCCAAGGCAGGAACACTGGAGGAAGTGGGGATGGAAATACACCACCTGGAGGTGGCAGGGTGGGAGCAGGCGGAGATCCAGGCAACTCTGACAACGACAGCTCGGATAATGACAATGATGGAGATTCTCTCCCAGATTTGACCCCCTCCCTTGGTGCTTGTAAGGATGACTGGAGCAAGGAGAAGAAATGACGCTGGGATCACTGGGCCACGAGGCTGGGGCAAGGCCGGAGGGGTACTGGTTCGGCTTCTAGGTTAACACCAAGATACCGGCAGAAGAAGTCGGAGAAGTTGAGTGGTATCACTCTATTCAAGGGTAAAGTTACACAACTCGCAAGCTTCTTGACCTTGGTTGAGGTCAAATTTGAATACTTTGCGGATTGCCAGTTACCAGACATGGATAAGGTAAACTTGGTGATCCCCCTTCCTGAAGACTGCACCCGGGCGTGGTATCTGGAGTTGCATGGGCATATTAACAAGAAAGCTGCCAAGCGCACCGACGTTCCTGTCAAAGACAGTAACCCCTTACGGATGTGGAAAGAGTTCCGAGAACGGCGGGAACGAAGTTTGGGCGGAGACTAGGCTGAGCGAGGTCGATCCCTTCTTGAGTGGCGAGACATTGTGATAAAGGCCCACCACATCAATGAGTACCTGTATAAAATAATTGATTATATGTGTAAGCTTAGCTATTCAGATCCAGTACAGGTACGAGACAAGGTTTGACTAGGCATCACACAAGAGGTTCGGAATACGTGGGCACTTCAGGAGGCCCATCCGACCGACCTGAACGAGTACCTTGGTCTTCCCCGGAAGGTCGGGCACATGCTGGAGGACAACAACCGGTTTAGTCGCCAGGTCATCCGCCCTGCGCCCCGGTCTCAACCCGTGGGTAAGAAGGAGGATAGATCTGTGACAGCAGGCGTGTTCAAGAAGAAGGAAAAAGGTGCGGGCAGACCAAACCAGAGGTCTGCCGAACCTACTAATTTCAACGTGGGGAAACAGGCGCAGCTGGTGACTTCTGAGTATGCAATAGCGCATAAGGAAATCCCGCCCACTTTGACGGCACCCTGGAGGAAGCACAACCAGTGCACCAAGTGAGGTCAAACAGGTCACGTTTGGAGAAAGTGTACCGCGATGGCCCCAGTCGCTAGTTCATCCAAACAGGCCTGTGGGTTGAAACGGTCAGCCCCGGTAAGCGAGCCCTCAGGAACGGACAAGCGACTAAACTGCATTGAAGTGCCCCCTCTGGCTTCCACGTCCAAGATACTTGAAGTCCGCCAGGTATCACCTCAGATCATGGAGGTTGATAGTGACGGCTCGGAATAGGTACGAACCCATTCTGTTTAAGGTGTAAGCTTATTAACCCGCAGCCATAGACCCCTGAGGAATAGATGGACATGAGCTATAGAGGTGGGTTCGGAGATGGGTAAGTATCCTTCTAGCACATAAATGACCCTGATACCGACGTGACCCAGGTGGTGTGGGCAGGTTGATGTTGCACGCCGTGCGCAGTAGGCTGGGCTATTTCTGATTCATTGGGTTTCTGGTTATTTCCTTTATTCTAGTTATACATATTTCTTTTAGGATTTCATTAGCTGGATGGGCAAGTCATAGGACCTTATTTCGCTTGCGGGTGGGTGAGGTCCTGCTCGAGGAGACGCTCGACATGGAGGAAGCAAGGCTGCTTCGCTTGCAACCGGTCCGACAACGGACTTCTACCCACCTCGGGAAAAAATTGTTATGTTTAGTACAAGCAGGATTGGTACAGGCTGGACTTGATCAAATAAATGATGCTACTTTCAAGAATACCTGAGGAGGGTTCAGTACCCGAAATCATGCTGGCGTGATAGTAAACACCCTAGTTATTGATAAAAAGATGAATCCCAATCCCTTAATGTTTACCGACCCATTGTGGCCCCTCTCGTGTCGAAAGGCAAGAGACTAAAAGGATTTACTAAGCCAGGATGACTAAGTCCCCAAGACAAGTGAAGAGGCAGAAGCGTGACAACTTGCCTCATTATACCAAGTCTATCCACCTGCGGGTCAAGTTAGACTGGAAGATAGGAGGTAGACAGGTAAGTGCAGATGTGCCCCTGCCACTCGATAGTGGAGCTACTGGGCCGGTGCTTAGTAGCCCAGGGGTTAAGCAGACTCAGGCACCTTGTTTACGACGAAAGGTACACGTGCTGATAAGCAAGGCCAGTGGTAATCACATTCCTGGGTCAGGTCCACGCTATACTGAGTCATTAGAGATAAGGATAGGTGACCACCACAATGCGATGCGCTTCGCAGTCGCAGATATGCCCGACACTAAGGTGGATGGGTACCTACCTATATCTTGGTTGGGAGACCATAATCCGGACATAGATTGGAAGACAGGATCACTGACCCAGTGCTCAGATTTCTGCCAGGCTAACTGCCTGGCAGAGCAGGGGCGGATAGTGTTCATGACTGATGAAGAGTTACTAGCCGAAGACCCTAGTAATGTGTACCTATTGGGAATTGTGCAATTCTCCGATGAGGAAGGTGCCGACATCACAGTTAAGCTACTCCCTGAGTATAAAGACTATGGGGATATCTTCAGTCAAGAACGGATTGAGGCACTACTGGAGCCGTCGATGTATGACCATACGATCGAGTTGCGAAACGGAACTCAACCTCCATTTGGGCCTATCTATCTGTTATCAGAAAAGGAGCTTAAGGAACTCCAGGAACATCTCTATGCCATGTTGGGAACGGGAAAGCTACGGCGATCCAGTACCTCGCCGCAGCCCCTATCCTCTTCGTGCCAAAACCAGATGGTGCATTGAGACTGGTAATAGATTACAGAGGGCTGAACAAAATCATGGTGAAGAGTAAGTATCCTCTACCCTTGATGAATGAACTGCGAGATACGTTAGGAAAAGCCGTTGTGTTCACCAAGTTGGACTTGAAGAACGGCTACTACCTTCTGAGGATGACAGAAGGTGCGGAATGGAAGACGGCCTCCCGGTGCAGATACGGACTATATGAATACATGGTCATGCCATTTGGGTTGTGTAATGCCCCAGCAACTTTCCAAAGCATGATAAAGGAGGTCTTTTGGGATCTCATGGATGAAGGAGTCATCCCGTACATGGATGACATCCTGATCTACTCCGAAACTATGGAAGAGCACATCATGATGGTGAGACGTGTGATGGAGAAATTGCGGAAAGCTAGACTATGTGTAAGCATGAAGAAGTGCAGTTTCCACCAACGGGAGGTTGAATTCCGCGGGTACAACATCTCCAATATGGAGATCTCTATGTTGTTGTAGAAGGTGCAGACAATCAGGGATTGGGCACCTCCAACATGCGTCGTCGACGTGGAAAGCTATATGGGCTTGGTCAACTTCTATTGTCGGGTCATAGAGGGTTTCGGCAAGATAGCGAAAGCTGTGACAGACTTGACAAAGAAGGAGGTCCGATGGGAATAGACACCTGCGTGTAAGCAGGGCTTCAACCATTTGAAGGAGGCGTTTAAGTCCAAACCTATCCTAGCACATTTTGACCCTGAATGGCCAACCCGGCTGGAAACCGATGCCAGGGACTTCGTATTAGGAGGCGTCCTCTCCCGGTGTTGTGAAGATGAGAGATGGCCCCTAGTGGTCTACTGTAGTAGGAAGTTTCACCCAGTGGAGATTAATTATGATGTCCATGATAAGGAAATGACTGCCATCGTGGCGGTATTCAAGGAATAGGATCATCTGCTACGCTCAGTAACGGACCAATTGGTGATCTATATGGATCATAAGAATTTGTACTACTTTAACAGTACCCAGGTCCTTAACCATAGGCAGCACTGCTGGGCTGAGTTCCTGCAACTGTTTAACTTCAAGGTAGTTTACCAAGAAGGACAGTTGAATGAGAAGGCGGATGCTTTGTCGCAGTGTAGGGACTACCACCCTGAAGGGGGGAGTGATTTTCCACCGCAGTTGTTTTTTCGCCTGGGACAGTGGGTTGGCACCCAGGAACGTGAGATCTGGCGACCATAAGTGTTGCAGGTGTGCCAAGGGATTCGGCTCCAGTTGTTCTTTTTGGATCAAATACGGGCAGCGATAACCGAAGACCAGGAATACTTGGGGATCCTGAAGACAATGGCTGCTGGTGACAAAGAAGTCGACCGATATTTCACGACGGAAAAGGGCTTACTCCTGTACAGGAACAGGTGGTATGTTCCCAAGTGCCAGAATCTGAAGCTGACAATCATGGAGGTTGAGCATGACTCCCGCATCGCGGGATACTTCTGGACATACAAAACCATTGGCAGGGTTAGGGCTAACTTCTATTGTCCCAAGATGGGCGAGCACATCAGCGACTATGTGCGAACATGTAATGCATGCCAGAGAAATAAGTCCATCAGGCACAAGAGGTTTGGGCTGCTGGAACCTGTTGATGTTCCTATGTGGCCGTGGACAGCGATTTCAATGGACTTCATTGTAGCGCTACCAGAGTCCGAAGAGTATACCAAGATCTAGGTCATAGAGTACAGATTCTCGAAAATGGCCCATTTGATACCCCGGACCACGGAGGTACATATCATGGAGCTTGCCTTGATATTCCCGCAGCAAGTTTGGCGCCTTCATGGACTCCCAAAGTTAATCATCTCCGATCGCGAGCGCCGATTCACATCCAAGTTGTGGATGAGTCTAATGCACTGGTTGCAAGTAAAACTAAGTGTTTTGACCACATTCCACCCTGCGACTGATGGAGAGACCAGGAGGGTTAATCAGACACTGGAGCAGTACTTGCGTAGTTACTGCTCCTACCAACAAGATGATTGGGCTTTGCTGTTACCCCTTGCAGAGTATGCTACAACACCTCGACATCAGAATCCACCAGGTTGTCAACATTTGAGATCAACTATGGGTTTAACCCAAGGACAAACTGGTTGGGTGTCGTGTCTCATACTCAAGGTATACACCCTAGCAGTGATCTCTTGGTCAAGGAATGGGAAGGAACCTGGGAAGAGATTCGAGAAATGATTCAACGGGCACAGGAAAGGCAATGGAAATGGCAAGCCCAGAAAAGGTTGCCGTCACCGGACTATGTTACCCTGGAGGATGTGACCACTGGATGGGCGAAGAAAGCAGGCCGTGTGATGTTAAACTGAAAGAACATCCACACGGAGTGTCCGATGGAGAAGCAGGCCGACCGGACATTTGGCCCTTTTGTGGTCAAACGTTGAGTCGGTAACCGAGCCTACAAACTCCAACTACCCACCGGATGGAGCATCCACCCAGTTTTCAAGGTCATGTTGCTCAAACCCTATCGTGAGAATCCGGCAGCAGGTAGGGTCAAGGAGGTCCCTACCCCGCAACCTGTAGACAACGAGCCCAATTACGTTATTGACGGGCTTGTGGACAGCTGACGGTATGGAGGAGCGAAGGTGAAGTTTCCGTCGCGATTAGTCCAGTATCTGGTTTCATAGGAAGGCTACGGGGCTGCAGAGAATTCATGGTAGCCCTATGAGAGGCTAGAAGGGACAGGCTTACAGGCCATTGTGGATTTTCGCCAAAGATATCCGTCCAAGCCCAGGGACCATAGTGTCTTGTGGCAAGCGAGTCGTGGAAACGAGGGACGACGCTAACAGTCCGGGACAGACCGTAGAGAAGAGGGGAGTGATGTAACGACCCAGCATACATGAGCTATGGCAGATGGAACCTATACCCATACAGGGAGCCAGGAGGCGAACTGGTAGGAACCGGCAGGCAAGTAGGTACATGACCTGCGGAGACCTGATGGCCCAGGCTCCGGAAATAGACAGAATTGGCTGGTCAGGGACTTAGGTACCTGGATACACCTGGGATCGGTGGCAGCATACTTAGGGACTTCTGAAGAGGCATTTGCTCAGCTAGGCCGGGTAACTGGAGACAGGTCAGAAATGTCTATTGCTGGCGACGGGACAGATAGGGTAATAGGGAAAAGTTATCATGTCCGCTGGACAAGGTTACCCTACCCTTGAGATCTTGTTACCCTGCCCCAAGTCCTCAGGTACTCTACCTTTCAATACGAAGTCCCTCAGGGAGTTCAGGAAAATTGACTGTAATGTTTGTCACGTGAAGCCATGCATGATACTGGAATCTGGGGTTCCGGGGGATGCTATTGGGAAAGCTACGTAGCTACGAAGAAGCAGAAAATTGAAAACATTATTCCTATCATACCCCTCCGGCGCCGCCTTGAGGCCCGGATGTCATGGGCAAACGGTTGTGTAGTTGTGCGCAGTCTAGCAAAGGCGAATCTTTGGAGATGAGCTTGCAACACTGTATACGTCGCTACCATCCAGGCGCCCAGAGGTTGTGCGCAGGATATACAAGGGGGCATAGAGTGGACGGTGGAGTACCTCCTCCAAGTTGTTTGAAGTAAAACAGTCCAAACGTGATGGACTTAACGGGTGTTAACCGTGGGGGTCCCGCAGGAAGTGCCGGGTGGTGCCGGGGAGACTGGGAGAGTTTTACACCTACCGAGCCCGAAAGTGTGCCCAATGCTATACACTCTTAAAGGGAAGTGCACAGACACTAAAAGCATGATTCCTACCACAGGTAAGGTAGATCCGAGGTAGCGGTCATGGGTAGCGCCCATGGGAGCACTCGCGGACTACCATGTCCTGTGGAAGCCACCGGAAGCCCGAGACCCGCAAACAGTAAATAACTGAACCGTGCATGGTAGCTTCCGGAGTCAAGTAGACATCAATGCATATGGGAAGGGTGTCATAGATGGTCCAGTTCATGAGGTGCCTTGACTGTTAGCCACTGGCAAGACACTGATACGCAGAAGTTTTCAATGTGGCGGGTAAAATGGAAATGCAGCGCAGAAACCATAATCGCATATGGTGAATGCCGACAAGAGTGTGTCGAGACATGCATGCCTGAAGGGTGTGCCTGGAGATGTGTCGGACCACCCTTAGCAGAGAAGGGTATGCTCGAATGGTTGGGGTAAACTGGTGCGGGAGTTTCTGGCATAAGGTAAAACTATCTGAAAAGTCTATACGAGAACTATCCTGCTTGAATAATCAATCCTCTCGAGACATTAATTGAGTGAAGTATCAGGTTTAATGATATTAAGTTTTCCCACTTACTTTACTCTTACATTGGGGTGAACTTTTGGCGATAAGTTTGAAGTTGTTCACTGCGGTTGTAACCATGGGATCTATCTTCCTAGCAGTGGCCGCATTACACATACGGGTAGCCAAGAGGTGAACTAGTAGGAACCAACAGACAAGTAAGTACTTGACCCACGGAGACTCGAGGGCCCAGGCTCCGAGATGAACAGAGTTAGGCGGCCAGGTACTCAGGCACGTGGGTACACCTGCGAAGTGGTGTCAGGCTACTTAGGCACCTTAAAAGGGGCAGTTACTGAGCTAGGCCGGGTAACTGCAGAAAGGTCAGAAATGACTATCTCTGGCAATGGGATAGACAGGGTAACAGGGAAAGGTTATCTTGTCCACCAGACAAGGTTACCCTCCTCTCAGGATCAGGTTACCTGGCGCAAAATCCTGAGTTAACCTACCTTTCAACATGAAGTCCCAGGAGCAGTTCGGGAAAAATGACAGGAAAGTTTGTCACACACAGCCACCCATATGGCACGGTTTCCCACTACTCATGGTACTCGCAACTGGTAGCGACCCTGGTTGGTTCTCTCTAACTGCGCTGCACCGTGTCCTAGAGCTCCTCGAGTCTCTAGGCCCTATCTTAGTATTCTCAGGTAACAATCGGTTTCTCACCAGCACTGCGAGTATTGGTCTTTGAGTTGGTCAATACGATCTGTCTAGCGGATAGGGTCTTGACTTCAAAGCGGATCTGTCTAGCGAATGAGATTGGAGTGTAAAGGTTTTGGTATTGTAAAGATCGTAAAGTAGTTGATAGGAATTAACAGTAGATAGTTGCATGAAGAGCTAACCTATCTATGAAACCCTGGTCTTTATATAGGCCTCTTCCTACAACCCTAACCCTGCCCTGATCCTCCAGCGAGGTCAGGTGCAAAATCCATCACATGACTGCAATGAGTCATGTGCGCAAACATAAAACACCCCATGACTGTTACATATAAGACGAACTGGCATAGCGAAATGGGCATGTCACGTGATTATTGGTAAAAAGGTCGTGTGTTCAATCCCAGGGTACGCCAGAGTATTTGGAAAATGAGTGAATTTCTACCAATACGACATGGGCACAAAACCCTCATTTACGCCACCAGCGAAGGTCGCCGACCGAAGGGTTTTTGTTGTGTCTTCAAGGGAGGACTCGCGGCTATCCGGACAAGGTCAAGCGAACTAAATCGGTCCCTTGGTTGTGGAGATAAACACATTCAAGGATCTCTCAGCTGCGCCAACAGATGGATGCCAACCGGGGGGAGGTCGGCTACTCGGATAGGAGTCCCAGGCTGCCATGAGAGCAGTATGACCCAATTTCAAGTCCATTGGTGGAGGAATGCGGATGAAAATCCTGATGAGGGAATGATGCCCAAGAGACGATCGTTCACCCACACCCCATAGGCATAATAAGGTAGAGTCCGATGACGGCCTACCGCATGAAGACATCAACCCTGAGTGCAACGAGGCCTAACCGCCATTAGCGCGATAAGATAGGAACATACTTCTTGCGAGTTAATGCAGAAGGATGAGAAATCCACCTGCATTGATAAGTCTGTCACCAGAGCTGATCACTCGGTATGCAGAGAAAGGACCAGTAACGGCTTGCCACGGTGAAGGGGTTCAAGTAGCTATGATTAGCACCAATGCAGCAAGGAGAGGGGTAGGACACCCTCCCCGCTGTTCGAGGAAATCAGAATCAAGCAGGGTAAAGGTTTTCAGGGTCTACGAAGTTCGCATGGAGGAAAAGTGGGAGGAATAGATAGGCGACGAACACCCAGACATGGAATATAAATATCAAGGTGCCTCCCACGCTTTACTGATCATCAGCAACGGAGAGGAGATCTTATCAATATATTACTTCTACGATACACTTTTACCCTTCCTGTTGACACATTAAGTGAGCCTTCCTAGAAATTACATTGTTATGTATCGGGCCTTAGTCCAGACTCGCTTGTCCTTAGAGTCGGCTACCGCCTAACACTATATTGATATCTTCTGTACTACTGAGGCTCACAACCACCTCTTTCAATGAGCCTGAAAGGCCGGTTATCAAAAGCCCTCAACCATTTATCTCAAATTTACCTCTAACAAAACCCCAACATCTACGTGATCGAGTTTGATCTCACCAGAAGCGAAGTCTTTGACGACGAGGACATTCCCTTCTGGTTCCCTGATCATGGGACCAAGTGGGCCCTTAAACACCTCAGACTCATAGAAAGAAGAAGGAAGATGTCGCAACCAAAAATCGAAGAAGGGTCAGAAGATTCTAGGCACACCGACATGCTGTGTCCTGCGAGACAGCAGCGGCTAATCTCCGCATGGGGACTGGGCCAAGATAGCCCCTATCGACTCCCACCACCAACTCCAGGAGATAACATCCGACCACTACGGCCAGGTTCCACACCCGCACCAAGGAACCCGTCAGGGCTATCAGTGCCCAGAGGCCCAACTCAAAGCGTCACAACAATACGAAGCGGGCAGAGGTCACGCTCTGGGACCCTAACCCTCTCAGGCACTACTGACTTGGACGCTTTCGCCGCATACATTGGAACACTGATTGGCCAGTTGGACCGCAGCATTACCCAAACCAAGAACGACCAGATGGTCGCGTATAGGACCTTATCTGACGAAGGGAAAGAGACGGCGGAAGGCCTTGCTCAAGTAAGAGAGCGACTTCTGAATGGGGAGAAGCTGGTTGGAGAGGAATTGGCACTCTGGCGAAATAAGAGTAGGAAACGGGAGGGGGAGGTGGTGGCCAAGATCACCAGATTTAAAGGGGTGATCGAAGCGGCACTCGCTCGCAGTCACAAGCGATCAGAACAGCAAGCAGCAGTCAGCGGACGGCTGCCCCAGGACCTTGGATACACCATGCAAGAATTGGTGAGTAGAGACCAAGAGCTCTATACAGGCCTGGATAGACTCCGGAGAGAGTTAGATGAGGAATGGCGACGTCGGGGAACCCGGGAACTGCAGTTTGTTACCGAACTACAGACACGCGATAAAAAGGTAACAACTGGGCATAGGGACATGCAACAGAACATGACCTAGATGTTTGCCCAATCAATGAGTGAAATGACGGCACTGGTGCAGACAGCATTAGGATCGCATCAGGGGGGATCTACTCATGATGGCGAAACCGCGAGAGGACGATCAGGGCCGTCCCAACCAGACAAGGGAAAGGAACTCGCGGAACGAGACACCCGGCCAGAGACCATGCGGAGTGGCCAGGAAAGAACCACGGCACCTCCAAATGTGGCCAGAGGAGCAGGCAACCCAGACCCAGGGGACGACGGGTCAGATAACGGAGGAGAAGGAGCAAGCCACCGGCCAAGGGCAATACCCCTAGGAAGGCCGCGGATGGCTAAGAAAGAGGAGGAACATCAGATGATGTTGCAGTTGGCCAAGGAGTTGGCCCGACAAACTGCTTTGCATCAGAAGAAGCCTGCCAACTCTTCATTCGTATACGAAGCAAAGTCCTACCAGGATATAAAGACCTGGCTGCACGCGTGCCAGGACTACTTTAGCTGAAATCCCACGCTGTGGATGGAGGATAAAGATAGGATTATCTATGCCTTGGGAAGGACGAAGGGTGCCGATTTGACACCCTTTAGCAATTGGTACAGGAAGAGCATGGAAGGGCTTGAAGGGTATGCTGCTCGTCCTGAATTGCTGACGTGGGAACAGTATGGCCACGAGATCATCGCACAATTCTCACCTATCAATGAGGACTGGAAGGCTTTGGCACAGATGGGAAAGATCAAGTATGAGAAGGACATCGACAAGTACCTTCTCCAGATGCAAAACTTGAACATCAAGATCAAGTGTCAAGGAACTGCGTGGAGGAAGATAGTCGAGGACCCACCACTGGAGGCAATAGTGAGACGGTTCTCTCATAAGCGATACGACACCGACTCCGAATGGCTGGAGCACCTGCGAGCAGTCGGAAACCAGGAGGAGGCTTTTCTCGACAGCGAACGGCAACGACGAGACAATCCGTCTAGCTCATCGAGTTCTTCCGGGCCACTGAACCGACGCCGGGGGGACAGAGAAAAGGAGCTGAAGCGATGAAAGGAAGAAGGGCGACCTAGCAAGTTCCAGAGGAAGACGGCACCTGGGAACTTCAAGTCAGCAAGGTTCGCCCAAACCAACAAATTGACCAAGGCCCCAGGAGTAGAGCATACTGACAGGAAGAAAGTTCCCGAGGGAATACCCCAAAACCTGGTTGACCAACGTCGGGAAAACAAAAGCTGCACCCGGTACGGACTCACCAACCACCAGTGGGGAGCTGGTAGGAAGAGAGCCGGTGTCGCAACGATAGAACAGTGGAAAGCAGCGAAGTTTAGGCCCTGAAACATGGAGGTTCGGAATACCACCCGAAGGACAGCAGTGAACCAAACCCATGTGCCACCAGCGCCTAGACTTTGGGAGTTGTCGGGACAAGAAGGGGGATAGATCAGACAACCGGGAGCCCTGTATAAAAACCACGAACTACGTTCCGAGCTAGGGCAACGGCTTAGTCAAGAGTGTCGACAAACCGCAATGACTGGGTTCTGAGCATGGGCAGGAACAGAAGTGTGAAAGGCATAAAAGCATGTATAATGGAGAAAGTTAACCAATCTCAGGGGGATGAAAGCGAGAATGACCCCCAACCTGAACGCGGGACAGTAAGACTTTATACTTCTCCCAGGGCAGAGAAGGTTCAAACCCAACATACATGAAAAGGGGACTGTTACGGGGGGCAACTCAGGGTGCTCTAACTCTTTCCTCCAAAGGTCATACATGGGAAATGAGTTAGGATAGCGCAGGACCGCCTGAAGGCATTTGCCTAGTCTCAGGATGGCACCACCGACGACGGCGAGTGGGTAGGCTACAGGTTGCTAGGCGAGACAAAGGGCAGCGTGCGCATCTTAAATCCTGGGCAACGGCAGGAATCAAACACTTAAGGCCAGGTTAGAAAGGTTGCTCCCTCATCTATGCACTGGTGGCATAGACCGGTATAATTAAATATCGTCATTGAGGGTAAAGAAGATACGAAAAAAGCCGCCCACCGTAGGGACCAAGTTTGTCTGAGGAGGCCTCAATCGCTGAAATTGTGCGGACACAACAACAAACATGCAAGATTATTGAATGCCCTGAAAATGTCCAGTAAAAGAAGACAGGGTAACCCTACGGTGGAGCCAAAAGAACAGAAGACTCAGGTCCCAACACCTACATATTACGAGTGCCTACCGGGCAAAGCCTACCTAGGAATACAAGGGGAGCGAGTACTAATTCGCGTGTTGTCAGACTTGGGCTCGCAGATCTTTGTCATACGAGACGCGCTAGTCCAAAAACTGGGACTAGCAACGATACGGCAAGATATGCCAGTTACTAGAACGGGGTTAGACGGTGCACAGTCCCAAAATGCGGGAAGGTGCTATACGACCCCTATCATGCCAGAAATTGGGGCTAACCGACCTTGTTCGGAAATTACCTGTGAAGTCATGAGCCAGGGGATCCATGACTTAATAATACCTTTTAGCTGGTGGCGTTGCCAACATCCCCTACCATTTATTGAGGACACAAGCAGGTGGGAGTTCCAGGCGAAGCAGTGTAAGGAACACCTGGAACCGGAAGATGAAGGGATCTGCATTGGGTGGGATGAGACAGTAGCCTCGGACCCTGCAGCCAGATACGTGGGCTGAATCGCAGGCTCAGAAGGCCTGGAGGCAGTAGTGATGGAGACTCTGCCAAAACCCTACCGGGAGTACGCCAATCTCTTCCTGCCTCAGGCAGCGGAATGGCTCCCAAAACACAATACCCTTGATCATGTGATCAAGGTATTTAAAGGTGAGAGGCCCCCATGGGGGGCCAATTTACCCGTTGTCCGAAAAAGAACTACGGGCATTGCGAGAATACCTGGATAAAATGCTGCATGAGGGAAAGACAACCCCAAGCCAGTCTCCCGCAGGTGCACCAACACTATTTGTGCCAAGACCTGACGGACGGCAGAGACTATGTGTGGACTACCGCGGGCTGAACAAGGTTACTATCGGCAACAAGTACCCCCTGCCGCTCATGAGTGAACTCAGAGAGCGACTGGTCGGGTCACGTATCTTTACCAAGTTGGACCTAAAGGATGGGTACCATCCGATACGCATAAAAATGGGCGACGGGTCGAAGTTGGCCTTATGCACTCGGTATGGTCATTACGAATATCGGGTAATGCCGTTCAGGCTAGTAAACGCGCCCGCCACTTTCCAAGACGTGATGCATGTGGTCCTGAGAAGATTCCTAGACTTGGGGGTAGTCGTATACATAGACGACATGCTAATTTACTCCGAGACTGAGGAGGACCACGTCAAGTTGGTAAAGGAGGTATTAACCGAGTCACGGAAATATCGCTTAGCAGTGTCTATCACTAAACCAGTATTCCACACTGTAACCGGTACGGGTTACTATCGTTTTATGTTTGGTTTTATGTTTGGTTTCACAGTATCGTTTGATACTTGTAGTGTTTCGTGTGCTATCAGTTGATACACACATTGTTTTATGTTTGGTTTCACAGTATTATTTGATACTTGTAGTGTTTCATGTGCTATCGGTTGATACACACATTGTTTTATGTTTGGTTTCATAAGTATCATTTGATATGTGTATTGTTCCGTGTGCTATCGGTTGATACACACAATGTTTTGCAATATCGCTCATACTGGAGATAAGCGATATGCTGTATTTAAAGACCGCTGATTCCGGCAATGGAAACAGCAGACTTCGACTGACAGTATTCTTTAATATACTTGGTTGAACGGTTACCTCTTTGATCTCCTATTACACCCCGTTCGAAGCCTCCTTTAGCTAGCAGCGCTCGCTTCGTGTTGATCACAAAGCCATGTGCTCCTATCGTACCACTACGTGACTAGGGCCTCGCCCGAACACGTTACACACACCCAAAGAGTGCAGTTTTTGGGATCCATAGTAAAGACAGATGGGATTACCATGAGTGATCAAAAGGTCAAAGCCATAAGGGAATGGCAGAGACCTGAGTCCGCAAAGGACATACAAATCTTTACGGGATTTGCAAATTTCTACTAGAGATTTATCAAGAATTTCTCAGGAACCTGTAAACCCATAACCGAGTTGTTGAAAGGCGACCCCAAGGGATTTGATTGGGGAAAGGAGCAGGAGGAGGCTTTCGAATTCCTGCAGGAACAGTTCGTGACGGTGCCTATTCTGGCACATTTCCACCCAGACCGAAACACGGTAGTGGAAAGGGACGCCAGGGATTTCGCCCTAGGGCGCATCCTGTTGCAATATATTGAAAAAAGGCTACACCTGCTAGCATTTCACTCCCGAAAACTCAACTTGGCAGAACGCAACTATGACGTTCACGATAAAGAGTTGCTCGCCATAGTTGAAGCATTCAAGGAATAGCCTCACTACCTCACGGGAACTAGTGAACCCGTCACGTTATTTACGGATCATCAGAATCTACAATACTTCCTCACGACCAAGGCCTGGGGTGCTAGGCAGACAAGGTGGGCACAGAAGTTGGCAGATTTCAACTTCAAAATCGTGTACCGACCAGGATCGAGTGGCGGGAAACCAGATGCACTAGCCTGACAGCTGGAGTACAGTCCCGAGGGGGAAACCGCGCAAAGCGAGCGCTCCCAATTTTAAACCCCGCACATTTTAACCAGGCAATGGTTGTAGTGGTAGGACGAGAAGAGGAACCTGGTCTAAGTCAGAGGACACCCGAACCTGAATACGCCCGAGCCATGCAGTTATACCCAGAAGCTCGAATTCCAACAAGGGGGCTTGGGCGAAGCGGCAGGACATGACATCTACACGCTGGAAGAAGGGGTAGTGCCTGCTCGCGGACAAGGGACAGTAGCCACCAGAATAGGCTTAGCATTACCAGAGGGAACCTACAGCTGAGTAGTTTCGAGAAGCGGCCTTGCCGTCCGCCATGGGATCATGGTGGTGGCAGGAGTCATTGACCGCGACCACCGTGGTAAGGCAAAGGTATTACTATTCAATCTGAAGGACCAGGACTACCAGGTGGGGAAGAGTGAATGAGTTGCACAACTCGTAATAGAAAGGATTCACGATGGGGAGCTCCACGATGTGATGGAGCTGGACAACACCGAGAGGGCCAGGACAGATTTGGAAGCACGGGAACCGGTGGGGTCGAAACCCAGACCCAAACCAGTCAACTAAGGGAAGAAAGCGGGCTAAAAGAGCACTTCGATGAGTGCGATCAGGGACGACACAAGGCCATGACGACTGAAGAAACCGTGCTAACCAATGCAGTGGTTATCAAGGCAGCGGCATGGACATCTGACGCCCAATTCCTGAGACAGGTGGAGGAGAAGGGAGAGGTGGACCAGGACTGGAAGGTGAGGAGAACGGAGTTGGAAAGACTCCGAGATGAGGGAAAAGATATGCCGACGCACTGGTCCTTAGCGTGTGGCCTCCTCTATTACAAGGGACAGCTGTTCACTCCACACGATGAGACCCTGCAAATGCTGATTGCCCAGAGCAGCCACGACTCCACAGTCGCTGGGCAATTCGGCCAGGAAAAGAAAGTGGAAATCATAACCAGGGACTTCTACTGGAAAGGTCTTGCAGAATGGGTACATGACTACGTACGGTCATGTGATGAGTGTCAATACAATAAAGCGTCACGGCACGCAAAATATAGGTTTCTACAGCCTTTGGAAATACACTATGCAGTGTGGACCTCCATCTCTACTGACTTCATAACGCAGTTACCAAAGTCAGAAGAGAACACTCAGATCATGGTGGTAGTCGATTCCTTCACTAAGATGGCCCACTTTATAGGGCTTAGGGAAAAGGCAAGGGCAAAGGATGTAGCCCAGGTGTTTCTCCGGGAAGTGTGGAAACTACCGGGGCTACCCATGGAAATCATCTCGGATATGTACGCGAAGTTCGTGGAAGAATTTCGGGAATCCCTCTGCAAACTCTTAGGCATTAAGCAAAAGATGTCAACATCATACCATCCTCAAACGGACGGACAAACAGAGAGAACCCACCAAGTGCTGCAAGGCTATCTGCGAAGCTTTGTCAACCACCATCAGGATGACCGGCACCAACTGCTCCTGTTAGCGGAGCATGGCAACAATAATTCCGTTACGAGTGCGCATGGACTCACCCAGTTCTGCGCGATCTATGGATACTACCCACAGACGGAGTGGATGAAGGAGCAAGAAGCTCAAAATCCAGGTGCCAGCATGTATGCTCACTGGATGAAGGAAATACATGGACAGGCAATGGCCACCTTGAAGGCAACCAGAGAAGCAATGGGATGGTACCATGACAAGAAAGCAAGGCTGCAACTGAACTTTCAGGTGGATGACTTGGTGATGCTTAACGCCAAGAACATTCATACCAAACGACACTCCAAAAAGCTTAGCCCAAAACTATATAGGCCCTTCAAAATCCTGGAGCCACGCGGCAACCGAGCCTTCAAGTTGGCAATCTTGGAATGCTGGGAGATACACGCCGTCTTCCATGTATCATTGTTAGGGCCTTATCAAATGTCGGTTCGACCAGCTCGGGAACACCCTCCCGGAGCGCCAGAGGAGATAGATAGTGACTTGGAATGGGAGGTTGAAAAGATACTCAAAAGCGAGGTCAGTTCGTACACTCACATGGTTCATGGACACAGTAGGAGGATCCGTGAACTTAGGTACTTTGTGAAGTGGCGGGGGTGCTCAGAGGATGAAAGCACCTGGAAGCCAGCGGAACATTTAGGGCATGCGGCGGTGCTGGTCGAAGGGTTCCACAGAGAGAACCCAGAGATGCCGTGTATATAGAGGAAGGATGACAAGGAACGGTTTTCCTAGGCGTGGCCAAGTAAACGCCCACAGGTTTTTCACCCTATCTTGCGGAGTCCTTAAAGGAATTTAAGTTTTACACTATTAGAAAAATAGAGTTTTAGAGATTCGGGCCGAACTCTTAGAGAGGGGAGCTCGTGGTATGCAGAAGACGAACTGGCATAGCGAAATGGGCATGTCACGTGATTATTGGTAAAAGGTCACGTGTTTGATCGCAGGGTCTGCCAGGGTATTTGGAAAAGGAGTGAATTTCTACCAATACGACATCGGCACAAAACCTGCATTTATGCCACCACCCAAGGTCGCCGACTGAAGGGATTTTGCTGAGCCTTCAAGAGAGCACTCGGGGCTATCCGGACAAGGTCAGATGAACTAAATCGGTCCGTTGGTGGTGGAGATAAACACATTCATGGATCTCTCAGCTGTGCCAAGAAATGGATGCCAACCGGGGAGAGGTCGGCTACTCCGACAGGAGTCCCCGGCTGCCATGAGAGTAGCAAGACCGAATTTCAAGTCCATTGGTGGACGAATGCAGAGGAAAATCTTGATGCGGGAACGACGCCCAGGAGACGATCGTTCACCCACACCCCAAAGGCATGACCAGGTAGAGTTAGTTGAGGGCCTACCACGCGAAGAGATCAACCTTGAGTGCAATGAGGCCTAACCGCCATTGGCACGATAAGATAGGAACATGCTTCCTGCGGATTGATGCAGAAGGATGAGAAATCCACCAGCATTGATAAGTCTGTCGCCGGAGCTGATCACTTGGTATGCAGAGAAAGGACCAGTAACTGCTTGCCACGGTGAAGGGGTTCAAGTGGCTATGATTCGCACCAACGCAGCGAGGAGAGTGGTAGGACACCCTCCCTGCTGTTCGAGGAAATCAGAGCCAAGCAGGGCAAAGGTTTTTAGGGTCTACGAAGTTGGCACAGAGGAAAGGTGGGAGGAATAGATATGCCGCGCACACTCAGATGCAGAATATAAATATCGAGGTGCCTCCCGTGCTTTACCGATCATCAGCGACGGAGAAGAGATCCTATCAATATATTCCTTCTACGAGAGACTTTTACCCTTCCTGTTGACGCATTAAGTAAGACTTCCTAGAAATCACTTCGTCACGTATCGGGCCTTAGTCTAGACTCGCTTGTCCTTAGAGTCGGCTACCACCCAACAAGGACCTCTAAATGACGTCATGTGCCAAACATAAATCCAATGCAATATAGCTAACCCAACCACATGAGCTACTAATGAGGTCACGTGCGAAACATAAAGGAGTCTGCCATGCCGATAATCCTTAGCGGTGAGTCTAGACTCTTCCCATGACGTCAACTGTACATCATGTGCGCAATGCAATCAACATAAACAAGCCCCATGACCTGCTAAGGAGGCTATGTGTGTAAAACCAACTCAAACATAAACGAGCCCCATGACCTGCTAACAAGTTCATGTGGGGGAAAGAATCAAAACATAACTGGAAGATGTCCAAGGAACGTGATATGTGAAACCTGTTTCCTCGCCGCCATCACCTGGCTAGCGCTCCTCTAGACAGATCGTGGCTGCATAATGCGGGAATCAGGAGTTCCGGGAGATGCCATTGGGTGAGCTACACAGCTCCGAAGAAGCTGTAAACTGGAGACATTATTCCTATCTTACCCCTGCGGCCCCGCCTTAAGGCCCGGACGCCATGGGCAAACGGCTGTGTAGTTGAATGTAGTCTAGGAAAGAGGGATCTTTGCAGACCTGCTTGCAACACCATATACATCGCTGCAGTCCGGTTGACCGTAAGCTGTTAGCGGGATATACAAGAGGGCTTAGGGCGCAAGGTGGAGTACCTCCTGCAAGTTGTTCGGAGTAAAACGGACCAAAACCTACAGAGTTAACCGGAGTTAACCGTGGGGGTCCCGAAGGTAGACCTGGGTGGTACCAGGGCGGCGGGGAGGGTTTTACACCTACCAAACCGGAAAGTGTCGCCAATGCCATGGACTCAGAAAGGGAAGTGCAGAGACACTTAAAGCATGATTCCTGCCACAGGTAAGGTCGATCCATGGTAAGGGTCATGGGTAGCAGCCCTCAGACCCCTCCCGGATCACCATTACCTGAGGAAGACTCTGGAAGCCTGAGAACTGTGAATAGTAGACAGGTAAACCACTTACAGTGCCTTCCGGGGCGAAGTAGAGATCAATGCACCTGTGAAGGCTGTCATAGATAGTCTACTTCATGTGCTGTCTTGACTGTTAGCCACTAGCAAGATGCCAATACCCAGAGGTTTTCACTCCCGTGAGCTAAATGGAAATGCACCGCAGAAACGATAACCACATAAGGTGAATGCCGCCTAGAGTGTGTCGATACATGCATGCCCACAGGGTGTGCCGGGAGACATGTCAGACCACTCTTAGCAGGGGAGGGTGTGCACGAATACTTGGAGTAAACTGATGCGGGAGTTTCTGGCATAAGATAAAACTAGCAAAAAAATCTATGCGAGAACTCACCTACTCTGACAATCAATCCTCTTGAGATCTTAATTGAGTGAAGCATCAGGCTTAATGACATTAAGTTGTACCATTTAATTTACTCTTATATTTGGGTGAACTTTTGGCGATATGTTTGAAGTTGTTCCGTGCAGTCGCAACCTGGGGATCCATCTTCCTCGGGGTGCTCCTGTTCCAGTATATCATCAAGCAACCCCCTCACTTAACTCCTCTGCTGATTAATTGTTTCCCCACTTATGGGACGGACCTTGCGTAAATACCGGTAACCTTGACCAGAACGAGTAGCCCAGGGTGGAAAGCGCAATGGTAGGTACCGAACTTCGAACCAGAATGGAATCCCACTTGGATTCTGACCTTGACTTTGATGAGAACTCCGCCAACACGTTTTGTGCCTCAGCTTTCGCCGATGTTTGCGGTATGGAAGGGGACGGCCACCAGTTACTAGCGGAGGCCGCCCCTATTCGGTTACCTGATGAATGTGGTGATCATATGATTACAGACCCTCGCGCTGTGGTGCTTGTGTTTTTCCAAGATTCCACTCTTGTTCACAATATGAGGACTCCACCGCTGGGAGGTATCCCCTTTGGTCAATTCTCTTGCCAGTTGGTCAAACCTTACATTGCTCATGAGGTAGCGAAGTCACTTGACGCAGCCAAGGGAGAGATAAGAAAGTGGAACCACCAGCAATAGCAGGTGTTCTGCAAACAGATTACTACGCCAGCAGTGGAATGGATGAAAGTGCAGCAGGAGGCATACCTGCGAATGCTGAACGATCAAAAGGCTTTGAAAGATCATATGGCAGTGTTGCGGAAAGCCTTTGTCGGATGGTATAGCATTGATGCGGAGAATGATGTGCTGATCATGGAGGTAGCGCCCCCACTCCCACTCGTCCATGCCAAGCCTGGGAACTTCAGGATGGAATTGGTTATGAGAGCCGCAGATGAACAAGAGAGTGGGTACTTAAGCCCCGTGGGGATACACATGTTGGAAAGCATCAAAAGTGATGGCTACGGCTACACCTGCTTGTTCACGAGAGTAGCAATGGCATCTCTATCCATCCACTCCTCAATTGCCCGCAGTCGCTTGGGCAGCCCGGCGATTGGACCAACAGGCGGATGTTGTGATAAGAAAGGGACCTTGAAGCCGCAGGGTATTACGGCACCAGTGTAACAGGGGCACCCCTAGGAGGCTGGATCTCAAGGTTGCGACTGCACCGAACAACTTCAAACTTATCACCAAAGGTTCACACCAACAAAAGAGTAAAGTAAGTGGTAAAAGTTAATATCATTAAGGCTGATGCTTCACTCAATTAAGGTCTCGAGAGGATTGATTGTTGGAGTAGGAGAGTTCTCGCATAGACTTTTCAGATAGGTTTATCTTATGCCAGAAACTCCACCATCAGTTTTCTCCAACCATTCGGGCACACGCTTCTGGGCTAAGGGCGGTCCGACAGGTCTCCGGCCACACCCTTTGGCCATGCATGTGTCGACAAACTCTAGTCGGCGTTCACCTTATGCGGCTATTGTTTCTGCGGTGCATTTCCCGTTTCCCCGCTGGAGTGAAAACCTCTGCGCATTAGTGTCTTGCCAGTGGCTATCAGTCAAGGCACCTCATGAACTGCACTGTCTATGACACCCTTCCCATATGCAGTGATCTCTGCTTGACTCCACAAGCGACCGCGAGCAGTTTATCCATTTACTATTTATGGGTCTCTGGCTTCCGGTGACTTCCGCGGGACATGGTAGTCCAGGAGTGATCCAATGGGCGCTACCCATGACCACTACCTCGGTTATACCTTACCTGTGGTAGGACTCATGCTTTTAGTGTCTCTGCACTTCCCTTTCAGAGCGTGTAGCATTGGGGACACTTTTGGGCTTGGTAGGTGTAAAACTCTCCCAGTCGCCCCAGCATCACGCGGGACTACCTTCAGGACTCCCACGGTTGACACCTGTTAACTCCGTCGGTTTTGGTCCATTTTACTCTGAACAATTTAGGGGAGGTACTCCACTTTCCACCCTATGCCCCCTTATATATCCTGCAAACAGCCTATGGTCGACCGGATGGCAGTGACGTATACGGTGTTGCAAGCAGGTCAGCCAAGATTCCTCTTTGTTAGACTGTGCACAACTACACAGCCGATTGCCCATGACGTCCGGGCCTCAAGGCGGGGCCGGAGGGGCGTGATGGGAATAAGGTCTCCAATTTACAGTTTCATCGAAGCTACGTAGCTCGCCCAATGGTATCCCCCAGAACTCCAGATTCCAGTACCATGCATGGCTTTGCGTGACAAACATTCCAGACAATTTTCCCAAACTCCCCGAGGGACTTCGTATTGAAAGCTAGGGTAACTCAGCACTTTGGGCGGGGTAACCCAAGCCCCAGGGCAGGGTAACCTGATCCCGAGGGTAGAGTAACCTTGTCCAGCAGACAAGATAACTTTTCCCTGTTACCCTGTCTATCGCGTCACCGGCGGTAGACATTTCTGACCTGTGTCCAGTTACCCGGTCTAGATGAGCAACTGCCCCTTCAGAAGTCCCTAAGTACTCTGACACCGCTCCCGCGTGTATCCAGGTACCTAAGTCCCTGACCCGCCAATTCTGTTCATTCTTGGAGCCCGGGCTATCGGGTCTCCGTAGGTTAAGTACTTAGTTGCCTGCCGGTTCCTACCAGTTCGCCTCCAGGCTACCTGCATGGGTACAGGTTCCGTCTGCCATAGCTCATGTATGCTGGGTCATTACAATCAGATATCCCTGACCCTACTCCTCGTGCGACCCCTGCTCCTATTACCTACCCAGCAACACCATTAGTTGCAACTTCTGCACCTCCCACGGTCGCCCCAAGGCCTACACCACTACTAGTTTCATTGCCCGCTCATGTTAACTTCCCTGCCCAAGCCCACCCCCCGCGGTATCGCTTACCCCAGGGTTCTGGCCACTACACGCGGCGTCACCGGAATTCTTTGAACCGGTAAGGTACCAGGAAGAGCGAGCACCCATGGCTCCATCATGGGAGATTCCAATCCCCAGACCTGGGACCCCTGCTCGCTGCATTCCCGGGGCACCCGTGATTCCCTCTGCTCCCGTGAAACCCACTCTTCCGTCTGTGCTCCCCACCACAAATGGTCCCGAGTCGGACACCTGGGATGAGTTCTCTTTGCCAGGCTGCAAATTGAAGAGACTCAGATGGGGTGGATTCATTACCACACATATGGGTGCAGGAAGGAAGAACGGACCCCGGTAAGGCACAGAAGAAGACAGAAGGAGGGAGATGGACGACTAACTTGTGCGTATTCTGTGTCATGGAGGCACACTGGGCCCCCCATGTAACCCTTGAGCTGTCCAGAGATTCAAGCATTTCTGTGGATAACTCATGCGGTGCCTAACCCAACTCCTGCGAGTGGGCGATGCCCTGTTACACCACCTGTATCAGTACCACCAGGAGCTAACCCCCCGAGGATGGGAATCAAGATGGCCAGTAGGAACTGTTTGATGGGTATGACAGACTATGGGAGACCCCAGATGAAAACGCAGATGGCTGTGGAGACGGAAATGTGCCACAGGGCAGTGCTATAGCAGGAGAGGGAGGAGACCCAGGGGACTCTGACAATGACAGTTCGGAAGGTGATGATGCCAATTCTCTCCCTTGTTTAAACCACTTCTGCGGTGCACGCAACAATGACTGGAGCGACAAGAAGGAATGACAGCGGGACCGCAGGGCTAAGAAGCTGTCCATGGAACTACAGAGCAGACCGACCTCGTGGCCAACCTCAAAACAGCAGTAGACGAAGATGCACAAGCTTAGTGGCATTCCGGCGTTCAAGGGAAAGGTTACCGAACTTGATAGTTGCTTGACACAGGTGGAGGTCAAGTGCGAGTATTTTGCTGGGTGTAGGTTGACCGATATGGATAAGACAAACCTCGTGATCCCTCTTCTAGAAAACACCGCCCAAACCAGGTATCTGGGGCTGTTCTCGAATATCAACAAGGGGGCCGCCAAGCATACTGGAGTTCCTGTTAATAAGAGTAACCTGTGGAGAACGTGGAAAGGATTCTGGGAACAGCTGGAACGGAGTTTTGGTGGTGACCAAGCAGAATGAGACCAATCCCTTCTTGAGTGGTAAGACCTACTGATGAAGCCACACGACATCGATAAGTACCTGGATAAGATAATTGACTTCGTGTATAAGGTTAGCTATAGAGACCCTGCTTAGTTACAAGATAAGGTATGGTCAGGTCTTACACAAGAGGTTCAGAATCCGCGGGCACTGCAGGAGCCCCAACTGGCCGACTTGAACGACTATCTTGACCCGCTTCGGAAAGTTTGACACACGCAGGAAGACCACACCCAGTTCAGCGACCATGTTATCTACCAGGTCCAATGGTCTCAGCCAACCGACAAGAAGGACGACAGGTTATTGACTTCCAGAAGGTTCAAAAAGAAGGATTAAGGGTAGCGGAGACAGAACCAGATGTTAGCCAAACCTACCAACTTCAATGCTAGGAAACAGACAAAGCTGGCAACTTTTGAATATGCAATAGGGCATAAGGAAATCCGAGGGAATTTGACTGAACGTTGGGGAAAGCACAACCAGTGCACCAAGTGTGGAAAATCGGGTCATATCTGGAGATGGTGTACTGTGGCGTCCCCAGTCCTTAGTACGTCCAAACAGGCACGTGGATTAAAATGGTGAGCCCTGTCAAGAGAGACCTCGGGTACAGACAAGTGGCGGAAGCAGATCAAAGCGCCACCTCCCCTGTCCTCACCAAAGATTCACGAAGTCCAACAGGCATCACCTCAAATTATGGCAGTTGATACCGATGGCACAGAATAGGTAAGAACCCATTCTGCCAACGGTATAACCTTACGAACCCCTATCCATAGACCCATGAGGGATGGATGCAAGGGACCCCGGAAGTGGCTTCTAGAATGGGTAAGTATGTCCCTACTGCATGAACAAGGCTGGTACTGATTACACCTAAGGGGTGTGGGCAGGTGGATGTTGTGGGCGGCGCGCGGTCGGAGGGGCTATCTTTCCTTGGTTGGGTTTCTGGTTATTTCCGTGGTTCTAGTTACATGTAATTCTTGCAGGATTTCCTTAGCTGGATGGGCAAGTCATAGGACATTATTTCAGTTCAGACAGTGTGCGGTCAAACTGAAGGGGACACTCGACATTGGGGAAGCAAGGATGCTTCACTTGGAACCAGTCAGACAGTGGACCTCGACCCACCTCGGGAAAATTGTTATCTTTAGTACAAGCGGGATTGGTTCAGGCTGGACTTGATCAAAATAAACAGTCTTATTTCAAAGTTTACTGGAGGAGGGTTTAGTACCCAAAATCATGCTGGTGTAATAGTCCCACCCTAGCTATTGATAGAACAAATCCCGATCCCTTACATTTACTGACCCGTTGTGGCCGCTGTTATATCGAAGGGCAAGAGAGTAAAATTATTAAGCCAAGATGAGTAAGCCCCTCCAACAAGTGAAGAGGTAGGAACATGACAACTTGGCTTGTGATACCAAGTTCCTTCAACTACGCATGAAGTTAGACGGGACGATTGGAGCTGGACAGGTAACCGCGGAAGGTCTCCTGCTACCTGATACTGGAGCTGCTGGGCAAGTGCTTAGTAGCCGCTGGGTTAAGAAAACTCCGGCACCTTGTGTACGGCGAGAAGTACATGTGCAAACAAGTGACGCCCGCGGTAATCACATTCCTGGGTCAGGTCTACACTATACTAAATCATTGAGATAACAAATGGTGACCACCATAATGAGATCCGGTTTGAAGTTGTGGATATGCCGGACACTAAGGTGGATGGGTACTTACCTATGTCTTGCTTGAAGGACCATAACACCGACAGAGATTGAAAGACAGGGTCACTAACCTGGCGCTCAGATTTCTGCAAGGCTAACTGCCTAGCAGAGCAGGGGCGGTAAGTGTTCATGACTGATGAAGAGTTACTAGCTGAAGACCCTAGCAATGTGTGCCTGTTGGGAATTGTACAATTCTGCGATAAGGAAGGTGGCGATATTACAGTTAAGCAACTCTTTGAGTATAAGAACTATGGGGATATCTTCAGTCAAGAATGGATTGAGGCACTACCGGAGCAATTGAAGTATGACCACACGATCAAGTTACAACCCAGGAGTCAACCTCCGTCTGGGCCTATGTATCCATTATCGGAAGAGGACTTTAAGGCACTCCGCGAATATCTTAATAAAGTGTTCTGAACGGGAAACCAATAGCGATCGAGTTCCTCGGCAGCAGCCTCCATCCTCAGCGTGCGAAAACCGGATGGTACATTAAGATTGATAATTGATTACCAAAGGCTGAACACGGTCACGGTTGAGTGCCAGTATCCTCGACCCTTGATGAATGAACTGCGAGATAGGTCTAGAAAAGCTGCTGTATTCACCAAGTTGGACTTCAAGGGCCGCTACTACGTTTCCAGGATGGCGGAAGGTGAATAATAGACGCGAGCCTACCGGTGCAGATATAGACTGTATGAATACACGGTTATGCTATTTGGGTTATGTAACGCGCTGGCAACATTCCAGAGCATGATAAATGAGGTCTTCTAGGACCGCATGGATCAAGGAGACATTGCCCATATGGATTACATCCTGATCTACTGCGGAACAATGGAAGAGCATGTCGGCATGGTAAGACGTGTGATGGAGGAATTGCACAAAGCCGGACTATGCGTAAGCATGATGAAGTCCCATTTCCACCAACGGGAGGTTGGATTCCGCAGTTACAAGTTCTGCAATATGGGGATCTCTAGGTTGTTGGAAAAGGTGCAAACAATCAGGGATTGGGCACCTTGGACATGCGTGGTTGACATATAATGCTTTAGGGGCTTTGCCAACTTCCATCGTTGGTTTATAGAACCTTTCAGCAAGATAGCAAAACCACTGATAGACTGGACCAAGAAGGATGTCCAATGGCAATAGAGAGCCCCATGTGAGTGGGCCTTCAACCCTTTGAAGGAGGTATTCACATTCAAACCTATCCAAGCACATTTTGACCCGGAATGGCCAGCCCGGCTGGAAACCGACGCCAGTGACTTTGCGTTAAGAGCCATCCTTTCTGAGTTCGGTGATGATGAGAGACAGCATCTGGTGGCCTACCATGGTCGGAAGTTCCACCCAGTGGAGATTAATTGCAATGTCCAGAACAAGGAAATGACTGCGATCGTGACGGCATTCGAGGAATGGAATCATCTGCTACGATCGGTAATTGACCAGTTGGTAATCGGTATAGAGAATAAAAATTTGGAGTACTTCAATAGTACCAAGGTCCTCAACCAGAGGCAACACCGCTGGGCTGAGTTCCCGCAACTGTTTAACTTCAAGGTGGTTTACCGGGAAGGATGGTCGAATGAAAAGGCAGATGCTTTCTCGCGCCGTAGGGACTACTCCCTTAAAGGGCGCAGTGATTTTCCGCGACAGTTGTTTTTTCGCCATGGACAGCGGGTTGGGAGCCGGGAATGAGAGATCTTGTGACCACAGGTGCTGCAGGTGTGCTAAGGATTTCAGCTCCGGTCTTCCTTTTTGGATCAGCTGCGGGTAGCCCTAAAGGAAGACATGGAATACTGAAGAATCCTGAAGGTAATGGCCGCCGGTAACCAGGAGGTCAACTGACAGTTCACGACGGAAAAGGGCTTACTCCTGTACAAGAACAGGTGGTATGTTCCCAGGGGCGGAATCTGCAGCAAACAATCATGGAGTCTGAACATGACTCGCGAGTCGCAGAACACTGTTGGACTTACATGACCATTGCCAGGGGTAGGGCTAACTTTTATTAGCCTAAGATGGACAACCAGATCACCGACTACCTGTGGACATATGATGCGTGTGAAAGAAATAAGTCTATCAGTCACAACAAGTTTGGTCTGCGAGAACCTATTGATGTTCCTATGCCACCATGGACAGCGATCTCAATGGACTTCATTGTAGCTCTGCCAGAGTCCAAAGGGTATACTAAGATCTGGGTCATAGTGGACACATTCTCAGAAATGGCACATTTCATACCCCTGACCACGGAGGTACCAATCCAGGAGCTGGCCTTAGTATTCCTGAAGTACGTTTGGCGCCTTCATGGACTCCCAGAGTCAATCATCCCTAACCAAGATGGCCAATTCACATCCAAGTTCTGGATAAGTCTGATGCACTGGTGGCAAGAGAAACTAAATGTCACCACTGCATTCCATGCGGAGACTGATGGGCAAACCGGTAGGGTTAATCAGAGACTGGAGTAGTACTTGCGCAGTTACTGTTCATACCAACAGGATACTTGGTTTTCGCTACTACCCCTTGCGGAGCATGCGTACAACACATCGACATCAGAATCAGGCGGATTGTCCCCGCTTGGGATCAATTATGGGTTTAACCCACGGACAATCTGGTTGGCTGTCCAGTCTGACAAGCAAGGAATACACCCTAGCAGTGAGCTCTTGGTTAAGAAATGGGAAGGAAGCTGGCAAGACATTGGAGAAACGATTCAACGGGCACAGGAAAGGCAATGGAAATGGCAGGACCAGAAAAGGTTTCTATCAGCAGACCATGTCCCCTGGGAGAATGTGGCCACGGGGCTGGCAAAGAAAGCGGACCGTGTGATGTTAAACTGCGAGAACATCCACACGCAATGCCCGCTGGAGAAGCGGGACCAATGCAGGTTTGGCCCTTTAGTGGTCAAACGTCGGGTGGGTACCCGAGCATATGAACTCCAGCTGCTCACTCGATAGAGCATCGACCCAGTTTTCATTGTCACATTGCTTGCATCTTATCGCGAGGATCCGGGATCAGGTAGGACCAAACAGGTCCTTAGCCCAGAACTGGTGGAAAACGCGACAAGTGACGTTATTGAAGCTGTTGTGGACAGTTTAGGGTACAGTGGAGCAAAGGTGCAGTTTGCGTTGCTCTTAGTCCAGTACCTGGTTTTATGGCAAGGCTACTGGGCTGTGGAGAATTCATGGGAGCCCCATATGATGCTAGAAGCGACAGGCTTAAAGGCCATTCTGGATTTCCACCAAACCTCACTGTTCAAGCCCAGGGGCCATAGGGTCTTGGTGGAATTGAGTCCGGGAAATAAGTGACGACACGAAAGGTCCGCGAGGGACCGCAGAGGGGAGGGGAGTGATGTAACAACCCTGCATATATGAGTTATGGCAGTTGGAACCTTCACCCAGACAGGTAGCCCAGAGGTGAACTAATACGAACCCACAGGCAAGTGAATACTTGACCCACAGAGAGCCGCTAGCCCGGGCTCCGAAATGAACATGGTGGGCTGGCCAGGTACTCAGGCACCTTGGTACACCCCGGAAGTGGTGTCAGCGTACTTAGGGACCTCAGAATGGGCAGTTACCCAGCTTGGCCAGGTAACCGGAGAAAGGTCAGAAATATCTATCGCTGGTAATGGGATAGACTAGGTAACGGGGAAAAGTTATCTTCTCTGCCTAACAAGCTTACCCTACTCTCGTGATCAGGTTACCCTGCCCTAGGGCTTGGGTTCCCTGGCCCAAAGTCCTGGGCTACCCAACCTTTCAATAAGAAGTCCCGTGGCGAGTTTGGGAAAAAACGACTACAATGTTTGTCCCGCAAGGTCATCCATATTACTGGAATCAGGGGTTCTGGGAGATGCTATTGGGTGAGTTACACAGCTCCGAAGAACCTGTAACCTGGAGACATTATGCCTATCATACCACTGCGGCCCGGCCTTGGGCCTGGATAACATGGGCCAATGGTTGCGCAGCTGTGTGCAGTCTAGCAAGGAAGGATCTTTGCAGACCTGCTTGCAACACCATACATGGCACTGCCCTCTGGTCGACCGTAAGCTGTTCGCAGGATATATAAGTGGGCATATGGTGGGAGGTGGAGTACCTCCTCCAAGTTGTTTGCAGTAAAACGGACCAAAACTGATGGAGTCAATGGGAGTTAACCATAGGGGTCACCAAGGTAGTCGCAGGTGGTGCCGGGGCAGCCATGAGAGTTTTGTACCGTCCAAGCCGGAAAGTGTCCCCAACGCCATAGGTTCTGAAAGTGAAGTGCAGAGACACTGAAAGCATGATTCCTGCCACAGGTAAGGTGGAATCGAGGTAGGGGTCATGGGCAGTGCCCATTGGACTCCTCCCGGATAACTGTATCCTGCCGAAGACACTGGACGCCTGAGAGCCGTAAATAGCAGACAGGTAAACTGCTTAGAGTAGCTTCCAGACCCAAGTAGGGATCAATGCACCTGGGAAGGGAGTGATAGATAGTCTAGTTCATACTGCGCCTTGACTGTTAGCCACTGGCAAGATGCCGATATATAGAAGTTTTCACTCCCATGGGCAAAATGGAAATGCACTGCAGAAATGATAACCGCATAAGGTGAACTCCGACTAGACTGTGTCGACAGATGCATGCCTGAAGGGTTTGCCAGAAGACGTGTCGGACCACCCTTAGCAGGTAAGGGTGTGCTCGAAGAGTTGGAGCCAGCTGCGGGAGGAGTTTCTGGCATAAGATGAAACCACTGCAAAAGTCTATATGAGAACTCTCCTACTCCAACGAGAAATGCTCTGGAGATCTTAATTGAGTGCAGCGTCAGCCTTAATAATAATAAGGTTCACCGTTTACTTTACCCTTAAATTTGTGTGAATCTTTGGCGATAAGGCTAAAGTTGTTCGGTGCTGTCACAACCTTGTGACCCATCTTCCCAGAGGTGCCCCCATTACACCCGCAAGAAGTCTCCAGGTAAGTAATTTGCTCCTGTTTTCTGTCATGGGTATCCCTAGGATTCCTCCCTTCCATGCTGATCATCACCTGAGTTTTAGCTGACATTCCCATCATGAAGCCTTGCCTATCAACATTGCATATATCTCCTGGTTGAAGGTTGTAGGTTATCTGGAGACTATCAAATTTACGAAAGTAGTCCTTGATCTTATTAGGATTACTCGCATAATCAGGTTGGCTGTTCAGATTTCCACTGTACTGTGATGTGATGTCAGGATGATGAGGGAAGAACTACGTGATCCCTTGCTTCTCTACCGCAGCTCCAATAAGGTTCTCTTTCTTCTTTCCTACTAACATCTGTGCTGTCCCTTTCCCCATATCTAACCGCGGTGGTATGCCCCAATCATCCAACTTTTTGATCCATCGGACCCCCGTTTTCTCTTTTACAGGGGTTAGAGGTTGTTGCTCAATGTGGGTAATATAGCGGGAGACCTTTCCACTATCTAGACGGCATGGGAGGATGGATTTAGGTAGACCGAATACCTATGCTGTGGCTGTTATTGTATTAGCGGCACCCCTGAGAGGATAGTTCTCACGTTGGCAACCGTAGTGAAAAACTTCAAACTTATCACCAGAAATTCATACCGGTGTAAGGGCAAAGCAAATGGTATAACTTAATATCATTAAGCATGATGCTTAACTCAATTAAGATCGCGAGAGGATTGATTGTTGGAGTAGCAGAGTCCTCGCATAGACATTCTGGTAGTTTTATCCTATGCCAGAAACTACCCCATCAATTTATGCCAACTATTTGAGCACACCCTTCTCCGCTAAGGGTAGTCCGATATGTCTCCTAGCACACCCTTCAGACATGCATGTGTCGACACAGTCTAGTCAGCGTTTACCTTACACGGTTCATTATTTCTGCAGTGCATTTCCATTTTGCCCGCCATAGTGAAAACTTCTTTGCATCGGCATTTTGCCAGTGGCTAACGGTCAAGATACCTGATGAACTGGACTATCTATGACACCCTTCACATATGCATTGGGCTCTTTTTGACTGTGGAAGATACCATGAGTGGTTTATCTACCTAATATTTATAATTCTGGGGCTGCTAGTATCTTCTGCAGGATGGGGTGATCTGGGAGGGGTCCAATGGGTGCTACCCATAACCACCCCCTTGGATCCACCTTACCTGTGGTAGGAATCATGCTTTCAGTGTCTCTGCACTTCCCTTTTAGTGCCCATGGCATTGGGGACACATTCGGGTTTGGGAGATATAAAACTCGGCTAGTCGTCCCGGCACCACCCAGGACTACTTGCGGGACCACCAGGGTTAACTCCTATTAACATTGTCGATTTTGGTCCGTTTTACTCCAAACAACTTGGAGGGGGTACTCCGTCTTCCACCCTATGCCCCCATGTATATTGCGCGAACAGCCTGCGGTTGACTGAATGCCAGCGACATATACAGTATTGCAAGAAGGTCTGTCAGGATCCTTCTATGCTAGAGTGCACACCACCATGCAACCGTTTGCCCATGACGTCTGGGGCTCCAGGCGGGGCCAGAGGGGTATGACAGGGATAATGTCTGCAATTTACAGCTTCTTCGGAGCTGCGTAGCTCGCCCAATCGCATCCCCTGGAGTCCTAGATTCCAGTATTATGCATGGCTACACGTGACACACATTCTGGCCAGTTCTCCTGAACTCCTTAAGGCACTTCTTATTGAAGGGTAGGGCAACTCAGAACTTTGAGCAGGGTAACCCCAGCCCTATAGCAGTGTAACCTGAGTCTGAGAGTAGAGCAATCTTGCCCGATGGACCGGATGACCTGTACCTGTTACCTGGTCTCTTCTGTTGCCGGAGATAGACACCTCTGACCTTTCTCCAGTTACTTCGCTTAGCTGGGTAACTGCCCCTTTTAGAGGTTCCTAAGTACTTTGGCACTGGTCCAGGGTCTACCTAGGTACTTCAGTACTTGGCCAGCAAATTCTGTTTGTCTCAGAGCCCGGGACATCAGGTCTCCATGGGTCAAGTACCTGCTTGACTGCTGGTTCCTACCAGTTCGCCTCCTGGCTACCTGTATGTGTGTAGGTTCTGGCTGCCATAGCTCACATATACTAGGTCGTTGCAATACTCCCCTTTTCTTTATCTGGCATCCCGGACCGCTGGCACCAGCTGTCATTTTCATGACTTGATTCCACCAAGAGTCAAGGTTCCCTTGAAATGCAGGGACATCCTTGCTGCAAATCCACAATGGCCTGTAAGCCGGTCCCTTCTAGCATCTCATAGGACTCCCATGAATTCCACTCCGCTCCATAGCCTTCCGATAAAACCACGTACTTGACCAAGCGTAATGGGAACCTCGTCTTTGCTCTACCATACTAGCGACTGTCCACCATAGCTGTGACATGGCAACCAGGTTCATTGTCCACCAGGTCTGGGGTAGGGACCCACTTGACCCTACATGATCCTGGATCCTTATAATAGGATTCAAGCAACGTGACATGGAAAACTGGATGGATGCTCCATCTGTCAGGCAGTTGGAGTTCGTACACACAGGTACCTTCCTGACGTTTGACCACAAAAGGGGCCAACATCCGCTGGTGCAGCTACTCCATAGGACACTTCGTGCGAAGGTTCTTTTAGTTCAACAGGACGCGGTCTGCTTTCTTTGCCCGCCCAGTGCCCACGTTGTCCAAGGTGGTGTAGTCTGGTCATAGCACTCCTTTCTGGTCATGCTATTTCCATTGCCTTTCCTGTACCGGTTGAATCCTTTCTTGACTCTCTTGCTATGTTCCTTCCCATTCTTTAACCAAGCCCTCACTGCCAGGGTGTATCCCTTGATTGTCAGACATACATACCCAAATAGTTTGTCTGTGGGTTAAACCCAGGACTGATCTCAAAAGGTGACACCATGGTGGATTCTGATGGCGAGGTGTTGTATGCATACCCTGCAAGAGGCAGAAACAAAACCAAACCATCCTGTTGGAAGGAGCGCTAGCTATGCAAGGAGTACTCCGTTGTCAGATTAACCCTCTCGGTTTGACCATCAGTCTCAGGGTAGAAGGCAGTTGAAACATTTGGTTTCACTGGGAACAAGTGCATCAGACTTATCCGGAACTGGGGTGTGAAGCGGCTATCTCGGTCGGAGATGATTGACTCTGGGAGTCCATGAAAGGGCCCAACCACCTTCAGGAACATCAAGGCAAGCTCCTTGATCGGTACCTCAGCGGTCAGAGGTATGAAGTTTGCCATTTTCGAAAATCTGTCCACGATGACCCAGATCTCCGTATACCCTTTTGACATGGACAGTGCCACAAGGAAGTCTATTGAAATCGCTGTCCAAGGCGGCATAGGAATATCAATAGGTTCTAGCAGACCAAACTTCTTGTACCCGATAGACTTATTTCTTTGGCACATATCACATGTTAGCTCATAGTCTGTGATGTGCTCGTCCACTCTAGCCCAATAGAAGTTAGCCCTAACCCTACCAATGGTCATGCAAGTCCTGAAGTGTCTAGCGATGTGGGAGTCATGTCCAGCCTCCATGCTTGTCTGTTTCAGATTCAGACCCTTGCAAACATACTACTTGTCCTTGTACTGGAGGAAACTCTTGTCTATCATGAAGCGTCAGTCGAACTCTTTGTCATCGGCAGTCATTGTGTTCAGAACCCTTATTCATGCCTGGTCTTATGTTATCGCTATCCCCAGTTGTTCGAACTAGAAGGACTGGAGCCAAAATCCTTAGCAGTCTTGCAACACCTGTGGTCACAAGAGGTCCCGTTCTTGCCTCGCAACCCACTGTCGTGGACGACGAAGCCACAGAGGTGGAAAATGACTACTGCCTTTAGGGCGGTAGTCCCTATGCCACGACCAAGCATGTGTCTTCTCATTCAACCATCATTCCCTATAAAGCACCTTGAAGTGGAAGGGTTGCAGGAACCCAGCCCAGTGGTGCTGCATTTGGTCAAGGACCTTGGTACTGTTAAAGCACTCCAAATTTATATGATATATTTTGATCACTAACCGGTCCATTACGGAGCACAAGAGATGATCCTTTTCCTTGAACACTGCCAGGATAGCAGGTATTTCCTTGTCATGGACATAAGCAATTTATTCTGTGCAGGGTGAAACCTCCAGTTATGATAGTGGACTAGATACCATCTCTCATCTTCACAGAACTGGGTGAGGATGGCTCCTAATGTGAAGTCACTAGCAGCAGTTTCCAGCCGGGTTGGCCATTAAGGGTCAAAATGTGGTAGGATAGGTTTAGAAGTAAACACCTGCTTCAAACGGTTGAAGGCCCACTCAAAAGCAGGTGTCCATTCCCATTGGACATGCTTCTTTGTCAAGTCTATCATAGGTTTCGGTGTCTTGCAGAAACCTTCTATGAACCGATGGTCCAAGTTGGCAAAGCGTACAAAGCTTTAAACATCGACAACGCATGTCGGAGGTGCCCACTCCAAGATTGTTTGTACCTTCTCCCACATCATAGAGATCCCTATATTGGAGATCTTGTATCAGCGGAATTTAGTCTCCAGTTTGGTCGAAACTGCATCTCTTCATGTTTACGTATAGCCTGGCCTTCCACAATTTCTCCATCACGTACCTCGCTCTCGTGACATGCTCATCCATGGTTTCGGAGTAGATCAGGATCCCATCCCTGTATGCAATAACCCCTTCATCGACGAGGTCCCAGAAGACACCCTGTATCATGCTCGGAAAAGTTGCCGGAGTGTTATATAATCCAAACGGCATTACCGTGTATTCTTACAGTCCAGTTCTGCACCGGAAGGCCATTTTCCATTCTTCACCTCCCGCCATCCTCTGAAGGCGGCTGCCGTTCTTTAAGTCCAACTTAGTCAACCCAGCCCCCTTTCTTAACCGATCTCGTAGCTCATTCATTGGGGGTAGAGGATAATTACTGTTGACCATGATTTTATTCAGCCCTTGGTAATCCATTACCAATCTTAATGTACGATCTGGTATTGGCACGAAAAGGGTAGAGGTTGCTGCCCAGGAACTGGAGCGCTGCAGCTTTCCCGTTCCCCATATGTTGTTAAGGTAATCCCACAATGCCTGAAACAACTTCTCTGATAATGGATAGATAGGCCCATATACAGATTGAGTCCCTGGTTCCAACTCTATCCTGTGGTCATACTACGAGTGCACAGGCTATGCCTCAATACGTTCGTGACTGAAGATATCCCCATGGTCCTCGTATTCTGGGAGTAGCTTAACTGTAATGTCAGCACCTTCCTCATCGAAGAATTGTACAATTCCCAACCGGTATATATTACTAGGGTCTTTGGCTAATAACTCTTCATCGGTCTTGAACACTAACCGCCCCTGCACTGCTAAG
Organism: Tuber magnatum; assembly: GCA_003182015.1. NCBI lineage: Eukaryota > Fungi > Ascomycota > Pezizomycetes > Pezizales > Tuberaceae > Tuber > Tuber magnatum. The sequence continues at coordinate 329,011 of PYWC01000109.1, forward strand.
CAGTTAGCCTTGCCGAAATCTGAGTACCAGGTTAGTGATCCTGTCTTCCAATCTATGTCGGCGTTATGGTCATTCAACTAAGATATAGGTAGGTACCCATCCACCTTGGTGTCGGGCATATCCATGACTTCCAAGCGCATCTCATTATGGTAGTTGCCTATTCGCATCTCCATTGACTGGGTACAGCACAGACCTGACCTAAGAATGTTATTACCACTTGCGTCACTTATCGGCACTGGTATTATTCTTGATACACAGGCTGCCTGAGTCGGTTTAACCTATCAGCTACTATGCACTGGCCAAGTAGCTCCACTGTCTAGTAGCAGGAGTGCTTGTGCTCTTACCTGTCTAGCTCCAATCTTCTAGTCTAGCTTTACACGCAGATGGATAGACTTGGTATGACAAGGTCAGTTGTCATGTTTCCACCTCTTCGCTTGTTTTAGGTGCTTAGTCATCTTGCCTTGCAAAATTCATTTTTTTTGGTCTCTTGCCTTACGACACAAGAGTGGCCAAAACAAGTTTGTAAAGATTCTGGGATTGGGGTTCGTTGCATTAATAGCTAGGGTGTGTACTATCATGCCAGCATGATTTCGGGTACTAAACCGTCCTCAGGTAAACTTGGCAATAACGCTGTTTATTTGATGAAGTCCAGCCTGAACCAATTCCTCTGGTACGAAACATAATAAGCTCCTATGACTTGCCCATCCAGTTAAGGAAATCCCAGAAGTAATAGGTATAGCTAGAACAAAGGAGATAACCAGAAACCCAACAAGGGAGAGATAGCCCAGTCCAGCACCCATGGCCTGCAACATCTATCTGCCCACACCACCTGGGTGTAGTCACTATCAGGGTCATTCATGCAGTGGAGGGGTATTTACCCATCGCAGAAGCTACTTCTGGGGTTTCATTCTTTCCATCCCTTTTGGGTCTATGGATACGGGTTAGTAAGGTTATACCATAAGGACAATGGGTTTTTACCTATTCCAAGCCGTCAATGTCAACCTCCAGAATCTGAGTTGACGCCTGCCGGACTGCAAGTATCCGCAACGCGGAAGCCGGAGGTGGCTCTTCAAGGCACTTTAGCCGCTTTTCCGTATGACCGAGCTCGCTTACAGCAGCTTACAGTTTCAACCCACAAGCCTGTCAGAATGAACTAATGACTAGGGACACTGCGGTATACTTTCTGCAGAAGTGACCAGTTTGTTCACACATGGTGCACTGGTTGTGCTTTCTCTGCTGTTCGGTCAAGGTCGATGGAATTTCCTTACATGCTATTGCACTCTCAGAAGTCGCTGGCTTTGCCTCTTTCCCCACATGAAGTTTGTAGGTTTGGCGGGCCTCTGGTTCTGTCTGCCCAAACTGTGTTCCTTCTTTTTAAACTATTCAGAAGTTGATGACCTGTCATCCTTCTTTTTCATTGGCTGAGACCGTTGGACAGGATGGATAACATGGTTACTGAACTGGGTGTTGTCTTACTGCTGGTGTCCAACCTTCTGAAGAACATGACGGTAGTCATTCAAGGCAGTTGGATGGGGCTCCTTGAGTGCCCACGCATTCCGACCCTCGGGGGTAATACCCGACCGTACCTTATCTCTTAGCTGTGGTGGGTCTGCATAGCCCAACTTATATATATAGTCAATTATCTTGTCCGGGTACTCATCCATGTAATGCTGCTTCATGACAAAGCCTTGCCACTGGAGAAGGTATCTGTCTCGTTCCACCTGGTGACCCCCTGAACTTCATTTACGCAATACCTAGAATCCTTTCCATGTTCTGAACAGATTACTCTTCCTAACAGGAACTCCAGTATGCTTGACTGCCTCCTTATTGGAGTGAGAGTGCAGCCTGAGATACCATGTTCTGGCATTGACTTCTAAAAGATGTAGCGGCAGGTTTGCCTTATCCATATCGGTCAACCTGCATCCAGCAAAATACGCGAACCTAACCTCCACCAGGATCAGGAAGTGGGCGAGCTTGTTGACCTTTCCCTTAAATAGCAGAATGCTACGCAGCCTTCCAGGTTTCTTCTGCCGCCGTCGGGAAGATGGCTGTAAGCCTAATCTGCTCTGTAGTTCCCTTGATAGCTAGTTAGCATGGTGGTCCCAGTGTCTTTTCTTTTCGTCACTCCGGTCATCCTTGCGAGCAGCAAGATAGTCGGTTAAATTACAGTGAGAATCGGGATAATCATCCTACGAACTGACATGGTTCGAGTGCCCTGGATCTCCCCCCACTCCATCTGTACTAGCGCTAGCTGGCACATTTCTGTCTTCAGCAACCCTGTGTAACGGGGGCACCCCGTGGAAGATGGATCCCAAGGTTGCGACCGCACCAAACAACTTCAAACTTATCGCCACAAGTTCACACAGATGTAAGAGTAAAGTAGACGGTAAAACTTAATATCGTTAAGCCTGACGCTTCACTCAATTAAGGTCTCGAGAGGATTG
>PYWC01000109.1:350225-370308 GCA_003182015.1 Tuber magnatum
ATTCGCTTAGGAGGTCCTCCATTATTCGCATAAATGTTGCTGGTGCATTCATGTCTCCTTGGAGCATAACCTTGCTCACAAAGCCTCCGAATGGGGTTTTGAATGAGTTGAACTTAACGCTGTCTTTCTCCACGCGTGTTTGGAAGTATGCATCTCTTAGGTCAATCTTACTCCGAATTTTGCTCGTCCTATTCTGTTGAGGATCGGCTGTTGATTTGGAATTGAAGGGCTATCCATGACCGTGTTATCATTTCTTACTTTCAGATCCACCAGGAGGCGGATTCTCCCATCCGATTTGGGTTGCACAAACATAGGTGCCGCCCCGGGAACTTCCTGTCGTACAATTACTCCACTTCGTAATTTCTCGTTTATCCAGTTCATGAGTTTTTCTTTTTAGGCTTCCGCGATTGATTAGGTTGGTTGGTTCCGTAGGTCGGTTGGATCTTTTAACCAAATGTGGTGGTTAATCTTACGCACTGGGGGTAGCGTTTCAGGGACCTTGTCAGGGAATACATCCCTGTATTCTTCCAGCACTGTTTTTGAGGTGGCGTTTGACACAGCGGCTCGGATTTCCCCGCTTGTTGGTTTGCATAGTACCCGTAATCTGTCATCTGGGAATTCAACTGCTATGTCCCAAAACCTGATCAGAGCATTATGTCTTTTCAGGAAGGGCATTCCAATCAGGACGTTGTATTTCGCCAAGTTCCCCACCAACATCTGCTGATTTGTCCATTTCTTTTTCTCGATTCCTACGGTCAGTCCACATTTCTTGTGGCTTGAGGAACAGGATTTTTTCCTAGCCATATTGACTGTTGTTGGTTGGGGTAGTGGTTCTGTTGGCATTCCATGGGCAGAGATAAAGGTGGCGCTAATTATGTCGCAGCCACTTGTTCCCCTGTCAAATAGTACCTTTGCGGGGTGGCCTTCTATGTAAATTGTTCCTTCAAGAGCGTCATGGGGTTTGATTGCCAGCGTCGGTTGTGTTCGCAGGCTTTCCATTTCCAACGAGTTAATTTCCACTTCGTCGTATTCAGTTGCTTCCATGTGATTTGTGCTTGTCTCCCGCTTAGTGGCCATTCCTTTTCCCTTTTTGGAATAGCAATCCTTTGTGTAGTACCCCTTTTTCCCGAATTCAAAATACGTGCATTCCTCGCGTCGCTTCGGTTTCTTCTCCTTCTTGCCCTTGCAGTATGGTTTATCCTTCTTCGCATTGTCCCTCGATGATGACCCTTTGCTATTCTTTTGCTGTGGCACATGGGTTCGGTACACCCCTGTTTCATACAGGATAGCATCCTTCCGTTCCGCTCGCTTGACTATTTTATCAAAGGCATCACCATCTTCCTCCATGGGTTCTACCTCCTGACGTAGTCTGGGATGCATTGCTTCATACAATCTCTGTTTCAGCGTATACTGAGAAACCGTTCCAAAAGGCAACCGTCCATGATACATCAAGAGATCCTCCGCGACCAGGGTTGTTCTTTCGGTTTTGACATTTCTTACTTGCTGGATATCCTTGAACCTTTTGTATAGCTCTTCCGTGTTTCGCGAGGATTGGAATCTTTCTCGTAAGTACTTTCTCAGGGTCATTCCTCGGACTTTTTCCCCACTCTTATAGTGGTTCATCGCTTGGTGGTATGCTTCCTCTGCCTTCCTGGTACCGAAGCTGCCGAAGTATGCTCCGCTTCCTTCCTTGGTTTTGTCCACTCCATGCAGGGTAAGGTAATGCCAAGTTGTCATGACCCACCTGTTAAATACTTCAGGTTTAAGGTCGTCCTTTTCGCCCGAGAACGTCGGTGGCAGTGGGAGTTTGATTTTAGGTCCTGCTCGCCTGGCCCGGCGGATTCACCTTCAGACATATCGTGTTCAGACTCCTCGTTACTCGAACTGTTGTCTGAGGAGCGATCTGGATCTTCACTAGGGTTATTGTCTGGTGGCTGCTTCGCTACCGAGTGGTCTCACCCTTCTTCTTCGCTTTGTTCCTTCTTAGGTGTCATGGTAGGTATGCTGTCCTTCTTTGCTGGCTGCGCCGGTCACTTTCCTTTACTGGGGCTGGTGGGAAATAGCCCAGGAAGGGTGGTTGCTNTCAATGGCTATTGATTCGAAGATTTCTGATGGCAGGGTAATTGTCTGGGCCTTTCCTTCTGGCAATTTAGAAGGTTCATTAATCACATGGCATGTGTGGCACTGGGCTACATACGCTCTAAAGTCTTTCCGCATTTCAGGACAAAATAGGTACTCTGTTGCGTAGCGTAAGTTTTGTTCAACACTGTGGTGGCCCTTGTTGTCAATTTCGCTAATAACATATTCTCTTAACGTCATGTGTCCATATGCAAGGCCTTTCAGGATACACAGGCAGTCTTCTCCGTATCTGCTTTTTGCCTATAGCATTCCGTTTGCCACTTTGTAAGAGGGCAAGTCTCCTGGGGAGTCCCGATTCCCATTTACCTTCTTCCAAATTGGTTCTTTCCAGCATGCTGTTACCATGTGTGCTCGGAACGTTTCGATCATTTCATTGACTGTCTGTAAGGTGTCGCGTTCGTCTTCTATTTCACTTCCGCTTGTTGTCTCAGGTAGGTCAACCTCCTCGTTGTCTTCTAAGATATCGCAAAGCCCACATCGGTACTCTGTGGTTGTCGGGGGCATTACCGAGACTATTGTCTCATTGGTAAGGCTTTCTAGCCGTTCCGCTCGCCTAATGGGTGTCGGGCTATCAGGTGCTGGCATTCGGAATGCCGCTATTGTCTCGGTCGTAAGGTTTTCTATTGGTTCTGGCTCCGGCATCTGGAATGCTGGGGCTTCCGGGTTTAGCAGTGCCGGAATTGCAAGAGACCTAGGCGTTGGCTGGGCAAGGGTGGATGGTCCTTCTCCCGCACTTAATCGTCTTTCACTCATTGTTTGTTGCCATTCCCAGCCATCGATTTGGGGAGACTCCGGAGGGCTCGGGTCGATTTCTGTACTTGGGGGGCTCGGTCCTTGACTAGATGGATAAGGGGTCGACTTTCCCGTCGTCGAGGATGGTTGTTCGTAAATTTGATCTCGGTTTGATGATATGGGCAATGACCCACGTCACAGTGTGAGTAGTGTAGGGCGCTATGTTGGAGTTCTTCGGGTGGCGTACTTCGCAGAGTACACTAGTTACCCCAATCGTTTCGTGCAGTCATTGCGCAAGGGCTTTCCGGGGGTACAGGGGTCTTGTTAGGGTACTGCGTATAGGAGAAAGGAGGTGAAGTAGGGGAGAGCTCCTGCGTGGGCTCCATTGTGTTTGATTCTTGCTCGTAGATCGTGTTATCCGAGATGTCGTCCAATTCTTTCGGATGATCGTAGACATAGAGTGGATTTAAGTCTGGTTCTCCTTCGTATATCCAGGAAAGGGCATCAGCTAAAAAGTTCGTGCTTCCTGGTCCGTAGACTATCTGTGCATCGTATTTTCCCAAGGCACTTAACCATCTCACCCGTTTCCTGCTAGGGTTCTTGGCTGTTCGCAGGTGTGTTAAGGGTTGCTGGTCTGTAACTATTGTGAAGGAATTTCCCATTAGTACATTGTGGAACTGATTAAGAGCTTCCACTATCGCTAAGGCCTCTTTATCGGTGGTCCCATAGTTCATCTGCGCATTGGTGAACTTTCTGCTATGTAGCGTGGCTGGTCGTGCCGTCTCGTAAGTGGGTCCTTGTCCCACCCATGCTCTAACTCCTAAATCTGAGGCGTCCGTAACTAACCAAATTGGTTCCTTGTTTCGTATGTCTATTGGTCGCATGACTTGGTGGTCAAGTATCCGTTTCCGGACCATCTCGAATGCGGTCTGGTGGGTTGTTGTCCATACGAATTCGGCGTTTCCCGTTAAGTCGGTTAGTGGTGCCGTCAATGTAGCGTGGTGTGGCAGGAATTGGGCTACATAGTTCACTATTCCTAGGAATCGTTGCAATTCATTCTTGTTTTTTGGTGTTTCCCATTCCGCATTGGATGGTATTTTCTGGGGGGAAGCATGGATTTCCTCGTTGTCCACTATACGTCCCAGTACTTCCAGCTTATCTGCAAATAGTACTGATTTCTTTTTGCTCGCAAAGAATTTTGCCTTCCTGAGTCGCTCACATACTTGGCGTATGTGTTTCTCCTGTTCTTCTGGTGTGTCTGAAAATATGAGGATATCATCAATGTATACCCATACAAAGTGATGTAAATATTCGCTTAGGAGGTCCTCCATTATTCGCATAAATGTTGCTGGTGCATTCATGTCTCCTTGGAGCATTACTTTGCTCACAAATCCTCCGAACGGGGTTTTGAATGAGTTGAACTTAACACTGTCCTTGTCCACGCGTGTTTGGAAGTATGCATCGCTTAGGTCGATCTTGCTCCTGAATTTTGCTCGTCCTATCCGGTTAAGGATCTGCTGTTGATTTGGAATTGAAGGGCTATCCATGACCGTGTTATCATTCCTCACTTTCAGGTCCACTAGGGGGCGGATCCTTCCATCTGATTTGGGTTGTACAAACATAGGTGCCGCTCCGGGAACTTCCTGTCGTACAATTACTCCACTTCGTAATTTCTCGTTTATCCAGTTCATGAGTTTTTCCTTGTAGGCTTCTGGGATCGAGTATGTTGGTTGGTTTCGTAGGTCGGTTGGATCCTTTAGTCGAATGTGGTGGTTAATCTTACGCACTGGGGGTAGCGTTTCAGGGACCTTGTCCGGGAATACATCCCTGTATTCTTCCATCAATGTTTTTGAGGTGGCGTCTGACACAGCGGCTCGGATTTCCCCGCTTGTTGGTTTGCATAGCACTCGTAACCTGTCATCTGGGAATTCCACTGCTGTGTCCCCACACCTGATCAGAGCATTATGTCTTTTCAGGAAGGGCATTCCAATCAGGGCATCGTATTTCGCCAAGTTCCCTACCAACATCTGCTGATTTGTCCATTTCTTTTTTCCGATTCCTACGGTCAGTCCACATTTTTTGTGGCTTGAGGAGCGGGATCCTTTCATAGCCATGTTGACTGTTGTTGGTTGGGGCAGTGGTTCCGTTGGGATTCCATGGGTGGAGATAAAGGTGGCGCTAATTATGTCGCAGCCGATCGTTCCCGTGTCAAATAGTACCTTTGCTGGGTGGCCTTCTATGTGAATTGTTCCTTCCAGAGCGTCACGGGGTTTGATTGCCAGCGTCGGTTGTGTTCGTAGGCTTTCCATTTCAACCGAGTTAATTTCCACTTCGTCGTATTCAGTTGCTTCCATGTGATTCGTGCTTGTCTCTCGCTTAGCGGCCTTTCCTTTTCCTTTTTTCGAATAGCAATCCTTTGCGTAGTGCCCCTTTTTCCCGCATTCGTAACACGTGCCTTCCTCGCGTCGTTTCTGTTTCTTGTCTTTCTTGTCCTTGCGGTATGGTTTATCCTTCTTCGTATTGTCCCGCGATGATGCTTCCCGCGATGATGATCCTTTGCTATGCCTTTGCTGTGGCACATGGGTTCGGTAAACTCCTGTTTCATACAGGATAGCATCCTTCCGTTCGGCCCGCTTTACTATCTTGTCAAAGGAATCATCATCCTCCTCCATGGGTTCTACCTCCTGACGTAGTCTGGGATGCATTGCTTCATACAATCTTTGTTTCAGCGTATACTGAGACACTGTTCCGGTAGGCAATCGTCCATGATACATTAAGAGATCCGTTGCGACCAGCGTTATTCTTTCTGTTTTGCCATTTCGTACTTGCTGGATATCCTTGAACCTTTTGTATAGTTCCTCCGTGTTCCGTGAGGATTGGAATCTTTCTCTTAAGTACTTTATCAGGGTTGTTCCTCGGATTTTTTCCCCACTCTGATAGTGGTTCATCGCTTGGTGGTATGCCTCCTCTGCCTTTCCGGTGCAGAAACTTCCAAAGTACGCTCCGCTTCCTTCCGTGGTTTTGTCCACTCCATGTAGGGTAAGGTATTGTGAAGTGGTTATGACCCACCGGTCAAATACTTCAGGTTTTAGGTCGTCCTTTTCGCCCGAGAACGTCAGTGGCAGTGGGAGTTTGACTTTAGGTCCTGTTCGCCCGGCGGATTCACCTTCAGACATATCGTGTTCAGATTCTTCGTTATCCGAGCTGTTGTCTGAGGAGCTGTCTGGATCTTCGCTTGTGTTATCGTCCGGTGGCTGCCTTGCTACCGAGTGATCTGATCCTTCTTCTTCGTCCTCTTCCTTCTTAGGTCTCCCGATAGGTATGCTGTCTTTCTTCGGTGGTTGCGCCGGTCCCTTTCCTTTACTGGGGCTGGTGGGAAATAGCCCAGGAAGGGTGGTTGCTGCCTTCACTAATTCGTCAGTCGACTCACTGAAGGTCTGCTTGGCCAAGTCTCGCGCAAGTTGTCGTTCCGCTTCGTCGATCGCAAAATCGCTCTTTGGCCCTATCCGTTTCTTAGGTTGCCTTTTCTTGGTAAGGCCTTCTCGTGGGACCTGCTTCCCACTCCGAGTCTCTAATGACTCAATCGTGTCGTTTCGGCGGAGCCGAACTTCTCGTGGTTCTGCCGCTCCCCGATGCTAGCTTTGCTTATTGGACTTTTCGTAGGTTGATCAGACCAGGTCCCTGCAGGTTTCTTAACCACTTGCTGAGGTTAAAAAAATGTAACGTGTTCGGGCTAGGCCCTAGTCACGTATCGGTACGATAGGAGCAGATGGCTTCGTGGTCAACACGAAGCGAGCGCTGCTTGCTAAAGGAGGCTTCGAACGGGGTGTAATAGGAGATCAAAGAAGTAACCGTTCAACCAAGTATATTTAAGAATACTGTCTGTCGAAGTCTGCTGTTTCCATCGCGGGAATCAGCGGTCTTTAAATACAGCATATCGCTTGTCTCTGGTAGGAGCGATATTGGAAAACATTGTGTGTATCAACCGATAGCACACGAAACAGTGCAAGCATCAAATGATACTTATGAAACCAGACATAAAATCCTAGTAACCCGTACCGGTTACATTAGCCCTAACATGGCCAATGGTCTTGTAAGTCCTGAAGTGTCCCGCGATTCAGAAGTCCTGTTCAGCCTCCATTATTTTCTGCTTCAGATTCTGACCTTGGGGAACACATCCACTGTTCTTGTACAGGAGTAAGCCCTTTTCAGTCGTGAAGTGCTGGTCGACCTCTTTGTTTCCTGCCGCTAAGGTCTTCCGGATTGACAAGTATTCCTGGTCTTCCTTTATCGCTACCCATACCTGATTCAAAAAGGAAGACTGGAGCCGAAATCCTTGGCACACCTGCAACACTTGTGCTCCCAAGCTGTCCTGTTCCTGGCTCCCAACCCGCCGTCAGGGGCGGAAAAACGACTGTGGTGGATAATCACTGCCCCCTTCAGGGTTGTACCCTCTACGTGGTGACAAAGCATCCGCCTTCTCATTAAAGCGTCCTTCTCGCTAAACCACCTTGAAGTCAAACGGTTGCAGGAACTCAGCGTGGCGGTTTTGGCTTCGGTTGAGGCCCTTGGTACCGTTAAAGTACTCCCAAGTCTTATGATCTATATAGATCAACAATTGCTCCATTACCGAGCATAGCAGATGATCCCATTCACTGAATGCGGCCAAGATGGCAGACATTTCATTGTCATGGACATCATAATTAATGTCCGCTGGGCGAAATATCCAACTATGGTAGGCCTCTGAATGCCATCTCTCATCTTCACAGAATTGGAAGAGAACGGCTCCTAATGGAAAGTCACTAGTGTCGTTTTCCAGCTGGGGTGACCGTTTAGGGTCAAAACGTGCTAGGATAGGGCTGGAGGCAAACACCTCCTTCAAATGGTTGAAGGCCTACTCACATGCAGGTGTCCATTCCCATCGGACATCCTTCTTTGCCAAGTCTGTCAGACCTCTCGCTATCTTGTTGAAACCTCCGACGAACTGACGATACAAGTTGGCATAGCCTTTAAACCTTTGGACGTCTATAACCCTTGTCGCAGTTGGCCAATCCCTGATTGTTTGCACCATCTCCAACAACATAGGGATCCCCATATCGGAGATCTTGTATCCCCAGAATTCAAACTTCTGTTGCTGCAAAATGGACTTCTTCATGTTTACACGTAGTCTGGTTTTCCGCAATTTCTCCATCATACAAGTTAGCCTTGCGACCTGCTCTTCCATAGTTTCGGAGTAGATCAGGATGTCATCTGTGTACGCAAGGGCTCCTTCATCCTGGAGGTCACGGAAGAGCTCATTTCTCATGCTCTGCAAAGTTGCTGGAGCGTTACAAAACCCAAACGGAATGACCGTGAATTCATACCGTCCACATCTGCACTGGAAGGCTGTCCTCCACTCCTCAAATTCTGTCCTTCTCCAAAGGTCCTAGCCATTCTTTAAGTCCAACTTAGTGAACATAAGAGCTTTTCCTCCCCTATCTCGCAGTTCGTTCATCAGCGGTAGAGGGGACTTACGCTTAACTCTGATTTTGTTCAGCCCTCTGTAATCTATTACCAGTCTTAGTCTAGCATCTGGTTTTGGCACGAAGAGGATAGGCACTGCTGCTTAGGAACTGGAGTGCCGTAGCTTTTCCATTCGCAGTATTTCGTTGAGCTATTCCTCTAGTGCCTTAAGCTCCTTTTCTGATAATGGATAAATAGATGCCCAAATGGAGGTTGAGTCCGCAGTTGCAACCCAATTGTGTGGTCATACTTCCAGTCCTCCAGTAGTGCCGCAACCTGTTCTGGACTGAAGATATGCCCATGGTACTTATACTAGGGCAGTAGCTTAACCGCAAAGTCGGCATGTTCCCCCTCGGAGAATTGAAAAATTCCCAATAGGTATACATTACAAGGATCCTCTGCTAGTAACTCTGCCTCAGTCATGAACGCCAACCACCCCTGCTCCGCTATGCAATTAGCCTTGCAGAAATCTGAGCACCAGGTTGGTGATTTAGGCTTCCAATCTATGTCGGGGTTATGGTCCTTCAGCCAAGACATCGGTAGGTACTAATCTGCCTTAGTGTCGGGCATATCCGTGACTTCAAGGCGCATCTCATTATGGTGGTCGCCTATTTTCATCTCCAATGATTTGGTATAGTGCAGCCCTGACTCCGGAATGTGATTACCGCTCGCGTCGCTTATCGGCACCTGTACCTTTTGTTGTACACAAGCTGCCTGAGCCTGCGCGACCCATCGGCAACTAAGTACTAGCCGACTGGCTCCACTATCGAGTAGAAGGAGCCCTTCTGCACTTACCTGTCTAGCTTCTATCCTCCAGCCTAACTTTACCCACTGGTGAATGGACTTGGTATGAGGAGACAAGTTGTCACACTTCTTCCTCTTTACTTGTCCTAGGGACTTCGTTATCTTGGCTTAGTGAATGCTTTGGTTTTTTGACTTTCGACCAAGGAGTGGCCACAGCGGGTTGGTAAACGTTAAGGGATTGGCATTTATCTTTACCAATCGCTAGGGTGTTTACTACCATGCCAGCATGATTTCGGGTACTAAACCCTCCTAAGGCAAACTTGAAAATAGCGCTGTTTATTTTACCAAGTCCAGCCTGAACCAATTCCGCTTGTACTAAATATTACAATTTTCCCGCAGGTGGGTAGAAATCCACTGTCAGACTGGTTCCAAGGGAAGCATCCTTGCTTCCCCAATGTCGAGGGTCTCCTCTAGCAAGACCTCACCCACCCTCAACAGATATAATGTCCTATGACTTGCCCATCCAGCTACTAAAGTCCAGAAAGAAATACGTATAACCAGAACAAAGGAAACAACCAGAAACCCAACAGAGGAGATATAGCCCAGTCTACCGCGCACGGCCCGCAACATCTACCTGCCAACCCCACCTCGCTGTAGTCAGTATCAGGGTCGTTTATGCTGTAGAGGGGTACTTACCCATCCCTCAAGCAACCTCCAAGGCTCCTGTCTATCCATCCCTCAGGGGTCTATGGATACGGGTTAATAAGGCTACACCTTAAGCAGAATGGGTTCTTACCTATTTGGAGCCATTGGTATCAACCTCCATGATCGGAGGTGATGCCTGGCAGATTTGCAGTAGCTTTGATGACAAAGCCGGAGGGAGTGCATCAATGCGCTTTAGTCACTTGTCCGTTCCGGTCGGCTCTCTTAGCCCGGCTGACCTTTTCAACCCACTGGCCAGTTTGCATGAAATAACGACTGGGGCCGTTGCGGCACACTTTCTCCAGAAGTGACCGTTTGCCCGTGCTTGGTACACTGGTTGTGCTTATGCTGGAGTTTGGTCAATATCGATGGGATTTCCTTATACTCGTTTGCATACTCAGCAGTCGCCAGCTTTGCCTGTTTCCTCACATTAGAATTAGTTGGTTTGGCGGACCTCTAGTTCTGTCTGCCTGAACCTTCTTCCGCCTTCCTGATCCTGCCAGATGTCGAGGATCTGTCCTGCTTCCCATTTGCGGACTGAGACCAGGGGGCTGGGTGGATGACGCGGTCACTGAACTAGTTGTTGTCCTCCAGCAAGTGCCCAACCTGGCAGAGAAGATTAAGGTACTGGTTCATGTCAATTGGATGTGGCTCCTTAAGTGCCCATGCATTCTGAACCTCCGGTGTGGTGCCTGATCGAACCTTGTCTCTTACCTGCACTGGATCTGTATAGCCAAACTTATAGATATAACCAATTATCTTATCTGGGTACTCATCGATATGATGTGGCTTCGTCAGAAGGCCTCGCCACTTGAGAAGAGATCGATCTCGCTCAGCCTGGTCTCTGCCGCAACTGCGTTGCAGCTGTTCTCAGAACCCTTTCCATCTCCATAAGGGGTTGCTGTCCTATATGGGAATGCCAGTGCACTTGGCGGCTTCCTTGTTAATGTACCCATTCAACCCCAGATACCATGCCCAAGCTGAATGTTAAAGAAGGACGATTAGCAAGTTTACCTTATCCATATCAGTTAACCTACAATCCGTAAGGTATTCGAATGTGACCTCTCCGAAGGTCAAGAAGCTTACCAGTTCTGTAACTTAGCCCTTAAATGCAGCGATACCACTCACCTTCTCTGGCTTCTTCTGCCGGTGTCTTGGTATAGACCTAGAAGCCGAGCCAGTACACCTCAGGGGTTGCCATAGCCTCTTGGCCTGGCCAGTCCACCTACGTTTCTTTTCTTTGCTCCAGTAATTCTTGCGCGCACTACGGAAGGGAGTCAAATCAGGGAGAGAATCCCCGTCGTCCTCATGATCTGAGCTGTCATGCTTTGAGTCCCCTGGATCTCCACCTGCTCCCGCTGTACCACCTCTGCCTGGTACATTCCCTTCCCCACTGCCTCTGGTGTTCCCACCGTGGGATTCCCGCTGTCTGTGACACTCATTGAACCATTCCTCTTAGCCTTCCTGATTGACATCCTCCGTGGGGTTAGCGCCTGATGGTGCTGATGCTAGTGGTAGAACAGGGCATCGCCCACTCTCAGGAGTTGGGTTAGGCACTGCCTGTGTTGTCCGCAGAAATGAGTGCAACTCTGGACAACTCAGGGGTTATATCGGGGGGCCCACATGCCTCCATGACCCATAATAGCCACATGTTGCTCGTCCCTCTCCTACCTTTTGCCTTCTTCTATGCCTCACCGGGGTCCGTGGTCCCTGCATACACCCATAGGATTGGTAATGAATCCACTCCATTCAGGTTTCTTCGGACTTACAACCCGACAGACAATACTCATCTTGGCTGTCGGAATCGGCACTGGGGATCTTGGGGAGACCGGAGGGATGACTTGCTTTTGAGGGTACCGAATGAATGACTGGTGTCCAAGGAACACAGCGAGCTGCTATCCCTGGTCTGTGGATTGGAGTCCCCCATAATGGAGCCATGGATGTTTGCTCTTTGTGGCGTCTTACCTGGTCAGGGAAGCAGGGGAATGCTGCGTCTAGTAGCCGGAACCCTGGGGTAGCCGATACTGCTGGTGGGAAGGCTGCGGCAGGAAAGGTATGCAGAGCGGGAAGCGAGACTAGCAGAGGTGTGGGTCTTGGGGCAGCGATGGGGGGTATAGGAGTTGCAACCAAAGTTGTTGCAGGCAGAATAACAGGAGCCGGGGGTCAGGCGAGGAGTAGGGTCAGGCGTGTCGGAGGCTGTAATGCCCTGCGGCTTGCATGTCCTTTTCCTTACGCAGCATGCATCAGTTCGCCCAACCACATGGCTGCACGAACGACTGCGCATGATTGATGCGATGACCGACAGGGAGCCTGTGGGTGCTCGTAGAAAGGAGGAGCTATAGCTGGGGCCGTCACCTTCTAGGCTATCCAACATCCGTATACCGATTGGGCTCCGGTACGTCCTCCATTGCTCATCTCTGGCTCGCATGGCCAATCTGATGCCGAATTTCTCAGGCTTGGTATAGACAAGTGGGAGTGGGGGCACGGCCTCCAGCATCAGTACAACATTCTCAGCATCAATACTATACCCTGCTTCAACAGCCTTTTCCAATGCTGCCATCGAAGTCTTCAATGTCTGCTGATCCCTTATCATCCGCAGGTATGGCTCCCGCTGTACTTTCATCCCTGCCACCGCTGCCCTTGCGATCTATCTTCAGAACACTGGCTGCTGCTGGGTATTCCACTTCCTCAGTTCCCGCTTCACTGCCTCAATGGACTTGGATACCTCCCAGACGATGTAAGGTTCAACGAACTCACAGGGGAACTCGCTAAAGGGAACCCCTTCCGGTGGGGGAGTGGTCATGCTGTGGACAAGGGTAGGTTCTTGGATAAAGAAGGGGGCCGTGGCACAAGGGTCAGCAATTAGAAGATCAAGATATTCAATTCATAACTGAATAGGGGCGGCCTCCAAGACCAGCTGGTGGCCGTCGCAGTCAGTACCGCGAACATCTGCAAAAACCAATGCACAAAACGTGTTGGTGGTATTCTCAGCAAGGTCAAGGTCTGAATCTGGGTTGGATTCCATTCTAGTTCAAAGTGTGCTACCAGCCATTGCACTTTCCACCCGGGGCTAGTTGTTCTAGACAAGGTTACCAGTATTCACAGAAGTTCAGTGCTGAAAATCGGAAACAATTAATCAGCCGAGGCGTTAAGCACGCAGTGCACTTAACGATATACCATAACTGGGGCTCCCCCTGGAACAGGGATCCCAAGGGTGCGAACTGACAGAACAACTTCAAACTTATCGTGAAATGGTCACACAATGTAAGAGGAAAGTAAGGGGTAAAGGTTACCATCGTTAGGCATGATACCTCAATCAATTAAGATCCCGAGAGGATGGATTGTTGTAGCAGGACAGTTCTCGCATAGACTTTCACGTAGCTTTATCTTATGCACGAAACTCTCCCATCAGCTTACTGCAACTATTCCAGCAGATCGTTCTCCGGGAAGGGTGCTCCCACACGTCTCCGGGCACCCCCCTTTGGGCAAGAATGTGTCGACATGCCCTGGTCGGTGTTCACGCTATGCGGTTATTGTTTCTGGAGGGCATTGCTATTTTGCTTGGCAGAGTGACAACTTCTTCGCAGCGGTGTCTTGCAAGGGGCTAACAGTCAAGACACCTGATGAACTGGACTATGCAGGACACCCTTCCCATATGCCTTGATTTCTACTTGGCCCCGGAAGCTACAGTGAGCAGTTTATCTATCTACAATTTGCGAGTCGCATTCTTCTAGTGTCTTCCGCAGGATACGGTAGTCCGGGAGTGACCCAACGGGCGCTGCCCATGACCACTACCTTGGACCTACCTGACCTGGGGTAGGAATCATGCGTTTAGTGTCTCTGCACTTCCCTTTCAGAGTGTATGGCTTTGGGGACACTTTCAGGCTTGGTACGTGTAAAACTCTCCCAGTCACCGCGGCATAACCCGGGACTACCTTCGGGACCCGCACAGTTAACACCCATTAACTCCGCCAGTTTTGATCCATTTTACTGCGAACAACTTGGAGGAGGTACTCCCCCTTCCGTGATGCGCCCACTTGTATATCTTGTGAGAAGCCGATGGTCGAGTAGATGGCAGCGACGTATACAGTGTTGCAGGGAGGCCTGCAAAGATTGATCCTTGCTAGAGTGTGCACAACTACCCAGCCGTTTGCCCATGACCTCCGGGTCTCGAGATGGGGCCGGAGGGGTATGATAGGCATAATGTCTCCAATATTTAGTGTCTGCGGAGCTGCGTAGCTCGCCCAATAGCATCCCCCGGAAGCCCGATTCCAGTACTATGCTTGGCTTCGTGTGACAATCATTACGGTCATTTTTCGTGAACTCGCAGTGGGACTTCGCATTGAAAGGTAGGGTCACTCAGGACTTTGGACAGGGCAACCTCAGCCTCATGGTAGGGTAACCTGACCCCGAGGGCAGGGTAACCTTGTCTGGTGGACAACATGACTTTTCCCTGTTAACCTGTCTACTCTGTCACTGCACATAGACACCTCTGACTTTACTCCAGTTACCCGGCCTAACTGAGTAACTGCCCCTGTAGAGGTCACTAAATACGCTGACACCACTCCCCGGTGGGCTCCGGGACCTAAGTGACTGGCCTGGTAAATCTGTTCATCTCAGAGCCCGGGCCATCAGGTCTCCATAGGTGCAGTGCCACCTTGCCTGCCGGTTCCTACCAGTTCGCCTCCTGGCTACCTGTATGAGTATAGGTTCCGTCTACCAGAGCTTACGTACCCGGGGTCATTACAGAGGGAATCATCAGTGCCCAAGGAACACCGTGGGCAGGTATGCTGCATTCAGACATTGGAGTTCTCTGTAATGGAGCCCAGGGTGCCGCTCTTGCTGGTGCTGTACCTGTTCAAAAGGTCCTGGCCACGCAGGTCAAAGAAGTCACCATGGTGCGGTAGGAGACGTGTCAGGGACAGGCAACAGGACTTGTAGAGGTGTGGGTCTTGGAGCCACGATGGGAGGTATGGGAGTCGGAACTGAAGGTATTGCAGGAGGAATAATGGGGGCAGGGGTTGGACGCGGGGTAGGGTTAGGTGTATCCGGTGCCATAATACCCTTTGCTTTCTCTGTTCTTTTGTGGACACAATCTCCATCAGTTGGTCCAATCACCAGACATCACGAATAACTATGAGCGATTGAGGAGGGCACGGATCTCAAGCCCCTTGATGCTCTTGTGAAGGAAGAGGTGTACCTGTAGCCTACACCTTTGAGGCTTTCCAGCATTCATATACCTATGGGGCTTGGGTACGCCCTCCACTTTCTGTCGCTAGCTCTCATAGCCTGGTCCATCCTGAAGTTCCCAGGCTTGGTATGGACGAGTGGAAGTGGGGGTGCAGCCTCTACCATCCGTATATTATTCCCAGCATCAATACTATAACCTCCTGCAAAAGCCCGTCCCAACGCTGCCATATGATCCTTCAATGCATTCTGGTCCCTTAGCATGCGTAGGTACACCTCCTGCTGTACTTTCATCCATTCCAACGCTGGAGTAGTAATCTGTTCACGGAACACCTGCCGTTGCTGGTTGTTCCAGTTCCCCATTTCTATCTTAGCTTCCTCAAGGGACTGGGCTACCTTGCGGACAATATAAGGTTTGATGAACTGGTATGAGAAATGACTAAAGGGGAGACCTCCTGGGACGGAAGCGCTCATGTTGTAGACAAGGGTGGAATCCTGAAAATCAGAAGGGCCGCCATGCAAGGGTCTGTAATCATATGATAAACACATTCATCAGGCAACCGAATAGGCATTGCCTCCAATAGTAACTGGTGGCCATCCGATTTAATACCCTGACCAGCATCCAAAACTGACACACAAAAAGTGTTGGCCGTGTTCTCATCAAACACAGTGTCAAAAACCATGTTGGATTCTATTGGGGATCGAAGTTCGGTATGAGACATTGCACCTGCGAGCTTGCGCTACTTGTTGTAGACAAGGTTACTAGTATTCACATGCAGTTAGTACCAAAGGTTGAAAACAATTAATCAGGAGAGGAGAAAATCGAGCAGGTTACATGACAATATACTGTATTGGGGCCACCCCGGGGAAGATGGTTCCCAAGGTGGGGAATGCAGTGAGAAACTTCAAACTTATCACCAAACCTTCATACAGATGTAAGAGTATAGAAAATGGCAAAACTTAATATCATTAAGCCCGACACTGTACCAAATTAAGGTGTTGAGATGATGGATCGCTGGAGTAGAACAGTTCTCGCATAGATATTCAGGGAGTTTTATCCTATCCCGGAATCTGCCCTATGACTTTACTACAACAATTCGAGCATACTCTTCTCTGCTAACGGTAGTCACACATGTCTCCTAGTACACCCTTTGGGCATGGATGTGTTGACACACTCTAGTCCGCGTTCACCTTATACACTTATCATTTCTGCGGTGCATTTCCATTTTGCCCACCAGAGGGAAAACTGCTTTGCATCGGCGTCCTGCCAGTGGCTAACAGTCAAGACACCTGAAGAATTGTACTATCCATAACAACCTTCACGTCCGTATCGGTCTCTACTTGATCCCGGAAGCTACCGTGAGTGGTTTATCTATCGACTATTTATGATTCTCGGGCTTCCGGTTTCTTTTGCAGGATATGGTGATCCAGGAGGGGTCCAATGGGTGCTACACATGACCACTACCCGGGATCCACCTTCCCTGTAGTAGAAATCATGCTTTCAGTGTCTCTGCAATTCCGTTTCTGAGCCTATGGTGTTGGGGAGACTTTAAGGCTTGGTAGCTGTAAAACTCTGCAGGTCGCCCTGGCACCACCCAGGACTGCCTTCAGGACCCTGACGGTTATCTCCTACTAACATAGTCAGTTTCGGTCCGTTTTACTACGAACAACTTGGAGGAGGCACTCCATCTTCCATCCTATATCCCCTTGTATATCCCGCGAATAGTCTACGGTCGACCGGATAACAGTGACCTATGCAGTGTTGTCAGCAGGTCTACAAAGATCCTTCTTTGCTAGACTGCACGCAACTATATAACCGTGTGCCCATCTCGTCTGGGCCTCCAGGCGGGGACGGAGGTGTATGGGAGGATCAATGTCTCCAATTTACAGCTTCTTCGTAGCTGCACAGCTCACCTAATAGCATCTCCCAGAATCCCAAATTCCCGTATTATGCATAGCTTTGCTGGACAAATCTTGCGGTTCTTTTTCCTGAACTCCTTGGCGGACTTCGTATTGAAAGGGACGGTAACCCACGACTGTGGGCAGGGTAACTCCAGCCCTGTGGTAGCGTAACCTTGTCCTGAGGGTAGGGTATTCTTGGCCGGCGGACCAGGTGACCTTTTCCTGTTATCATGTCTATTCTGTTGCTCGTGATAGACACTTCTGAGTTTCTCCAGTTACCTGGCCTAGCTGAGTAGCTGCCCCCTTCAGAGTTTCCTAAGTACGCTGACACTGCTCCAAGGTGTACCCAGGTACCTAAGTACCCAGCCAGCAAATTCTGTTCATCTTGCAGCCCGGGCTATCAAGCCTCCCTCGGTCAAGGACTTACTGGACTGCCCGTTCCTACGACTTCACCTACTGGCCAGCTGTATGGATGCAGGTTCCCGCTGCCATAGCTCACATATGCTGGCTCATCGCAGTTATAGAGGGGTAATTCCATTTCTGAAACGCCAGAACCACTAAAGCAATCTTCTTTTCGAAAGGGTCTTCCTTTCTTCCTTTCACTCGCGCTATGCTGTAGCCGGCTAATACTTTTTCTTTGCAGAATGTTGCACTTTTTCCCGCTTATCTGCATTTTTTTCAGGCCCGCCCCCATGGCCCTCTTCGCTATTGTGGCCTGCTTCCTGATCTGGTACATTATACTCTGAAAATAAAGCAAAAGTTTCTTCAAACAACAACCAACAAATAAAAGCCTAATAGTTGGTAAACCCACTATTTTTCTAGAAGTTGCTATAGCACCTACTCTTATTACCCTTGCTATTAGAGAGCATTTTCCTTTTGTCCTGCAACATCCAGTTCATTCCTTCCAACCCTCTTTCCAAACTCCTAGTACATGGTGACTTGTGCAGAAAATATCTGGTTTCCTAATATGTCAGCAGAGCAACCCAACAATGTACCAGTTGGTCCTCCGAGTCTTCAGTCTTAACATCAATGTGTCTGGAGTCTGTACAGTAATCAATAGAGAGGATTTTACAATAAGTGCTACATGTGATAGTTTTACCGTATACTAAGAGTCCAAATGGGCTGGTAGTATAGTCTCAAGTTGACTTCCTTATAGTTTGATATCATTAAGATTTTTGAATGGTTGGTGGTTATGCTAACTGGGGCACCCAGGAAGATGGATTCCAAGGTTGCAACAGTACTGAACAACTTCAAACCTATTGTTACATGGTCATACACATATAAGAGTAAAGTTAATGGTAAAACTTAATATCATTAAGCCTGACGCTTCACTCAATTAAGGTCTTGCAAGGATTCATTGTTGGAGTGGAAGAGTTCTCGCATAGACTTTCAAGTAGTTTTATCTGATGCTAGAAACTCCTCCATCAGTTTGCTTCCACTAATTGAGCACACCCTTCAGACATGCATGTGTTAACACACTCTGGTCGGCATTCACCTCATATGGTTATTGTTTCCGCAGTGTATTTCCATTTTGCCTGCTGGAGTGAAAACCTCTTCACAGCAGTGTCTTGCTAGTGGCTAATAGTCAAGACACCTCATGAACTGGACTATCTTTGACACCCTTCCCATATGTATCAATCGCAAGATAACCCTGAAAGCTATTGCAAGTGGTTATCTATCCACTATTTATGATTCTTTGACTTCCCTTGTCCTCCGTAGGGTATGGTAACCCGGTAGTGCTGCAATGGGTGCTGGTAACCGCTATGGGTACTAGGTTATATTTATGTTGGGTTTCATAAGCATCGCTTGATACTTGTATTGTTTTGTGTGCTACTAGTTGATACACACAATGTTTTATGTTAGGTTTCACAGTACTGATAGATACTTGGATTATTTGGTGCACTATTGATTGATACACACAACGTTTTATCTTAGGTTTTTCAGGCTCACTTGATACTTGCATTGCTAGCCTTGGGGAGCGGGATAACCAGGGAAGGTTTGGCTCTACCAACACAAAACCATTGAGTCAATAGAGACTTGACCTGTGAAGCAGGTCCTGCAAGAATGTCTTCTCAAAAGAAGGCAACCAAAGAAACCCAAAGGGCCAAAAAGTGACTGCTCAATTGACGAAGGAGAGAGAGAACCAGCGCAAGATTTGGCCCATGGGACCTTTAGGAAATCAACCGACATGTTAGCAAAGCCAGTAGCCAGCCTTCCTGGGCTTTTGCCCCCCACCCCCAGTAAAGGAAAGGCATTGGCACAACTACCAAAGAGAGAAACTTCACCTGCCCATACTACAAGGAAAGGAGATAACGACAAGGAAGAATCAGCCCAATCAGTAGCAGCGCGACCAGCAGACGAGTCACCTGACAACTCACCAGACAGTGGGTCAGAAGACAGCTGCAGCAGTGAAGGATCGGAGCACAGTATGTCGAAAGGAGAATGCAGCCCGCCGCCCGGCCGTTAGGACAGGCAGAGGGTGGCTGAAGATCAAGCTTACCCTGCGGCAAAAGCTTTTTGGCGAATCAGAAGACCTGAAACCTGAGGCATTTGACCAATGGGTAACAACCACATCACAGTACCTTGCCTTGTATGGCATGACCAAGATGAAGGAAGGGAGGGGAGCATCCTTTGGAAGTTACTGTATGGGAAAGGCAGAAGAGACATACCACCCAGCGATGAAACCACTATGAGAGCATGGACAAAATACGAGGAATGAGCCTAACAAGATATTTGCAAGACAGACTCCGGTCCTTATGAAATATGCAAGAACAGTATAAGAAATTCAAGGAAATCCAGCCACTACAAAGTGGAAAAACAGATAGAATAACACTGGTTGCAGCGGACCTGTTAATATCACATAGACGATTGCCCAACGGGATAGTATCCCACCATACACTGTGACAGAGGCTGTATGAGGCAATGTATCCTGGACTACACCAAGAGGTAGAACCCGTAGAAGAAGAGGGAGATTCTTCTGCCAAGATCATCAAAGGAGCTGCAGGCAAGGATACCATCCTGTATGAAACAGGAGTTTACCGAATGCACACGACACCGTAACGTGTTCGGGCCAGGCCCTAGTCACGTAGCGGTACGATAGGAGCAGATGGCTTCGTGATCAACACGAAGCGAGCGCTCCTAGCTAAAGGAGGCTTCGAACGGGGTGTAATAGGAG
>PYWC01000109.1:375393-433447 GCA_003182015.1 Tuber magnatum
TCCCTGTCGTCTAGGATGGTTGTTCGTAAACCTGATCTCGGTTTGATGATATGGGCAATGATCCACGTAACAGTGTGAGTAGTGCAGGGGGCTATGTTGGAGTTGCTCAGGTGGCGTACTTCGCAGAGTACACTGGTCACCCCAATCGTTTCCTGCAGTAATCGAGCAGGGGCTTTTGGGGGGTACAGGGGTCTCGTTGGGGTACTCCGTATGTGAGAAAAGAGGTGAGCTAGGGGAAAGCTCCTGCGCGGGCTCCATTGTGTTTGATTCTCGCTCGTAGACCGTGTTATCTGAGATGTCATCCGATTCTATAGTATGATAGAAGACATAGAGTGGATTCAAATCTGATTCTCCTTCGTATATCCGGGAAAGGGCATCAGCTAAATAGTTCGTGCTTGCTGGTGTGTAGACTATCTTTGCGTCGTATTTTTCCAAGGCACTTAGCCATCCCACCTGTTTCCTGCTAGGGTTCTTGGCCGTCCACAGGTGTGTTAAGGGTTGGTGGTCTGTGACTCTCGTGAAGGGATTTCCCATCAGTACATTGTGGAACCGATTAAGGGCTTCCACTATCGCTAAGGCCTCTTTATCGGTGGTCCCATAGTTCATCTGAGTGTTGGTGAACTTTCTGGTGTATAGCGCGGCTGCTCGTGCCATCTCATAAGTGGGTCCTTGTCCCACCCATGCTCCAACTCCTAAATCTGCGGCATCCGTAACTAACCAATTTGGCTTCCTTGTTTGGTATGTCTATTGGTCGCATGACTTGGTGGTTGAGCATCCGTTTCCGGATCATCTCGAATGCGGTCTGGTGGGTTGTTGCCCATACGAATTCGGCGTTTCCCGTTAAGTTGGTTAGTGGTGCCGGCAATGTAGCGTGCTGTGGAAGGAATTGGGCCACATAGTTTACTATTCCTAGGAATAGTTGCAATTCCTTCTTGTTTTTTGGTGTTTCCCATTCTGCAATGGATGATATTTTCTGCAGGGGAAGCGTGGATTCCCTCATTGTCCACTATGTGTCCTAATACTTCCAGCTTATCTGCAAACAGTACTGATTTCTTTTTGCTCACAAAGAATTTTGCCTTCCTGAGTCGCTCACATACTTCGCGTATGTGTTTCTCGTGTTCTTCTGATGTGTCTGAAAATATGAGGATATCGTCAATGTATACCCATACAAAATGATGTAAATATTCACTTAGGAGGTCCTCCATTATTCGCATAAATGTTGCTGGTGCATTCATGTCTCCTTGGAGCATAACCTTGCTCACAAAGCCTCCGAATTGGGTTTTGAATANTGTGTAAGGTATCGTCTAGGGATAATATCATGGTTCACCAACAGTCCCATTGGCTGATGGCGCAGTCTCCAAGGTACTTGCTCAAAGTTTGACATCGTAAGGCTGTGGGATGCAGTGTTCTTCTTTTTTGCTATTGCCAGTACTCCGCCTCCGCTAGCCGGGCTATGTATGCCGCTTCGTCTTCCATTACCCGATTCTGATCTTCACTGGTTTCGAAATCGCTTTCGTGGTGGGCAGACCAAAATCCCTCCTGTATCCCTTAGTCTGTGTCCGGGCGCAGGTGTTCAATTTCTGGTAGGGTTGGACTCCACGCCACCGTCACATGGTTTATCGTAGGGGGTAGCTCGTCCTCCGCTTTGTTGTCTTCCCACCATTGATTAACTGCTTCTATCGCATTTTCCAATCCCTCAAGGGGTTTCCAGCTATTTTCTGTTTCCGGGTACCCCACCCATTCCACTAGGAACTGGTCACGGTCATATCGTCTTCTGTGGTCTTGTATGGTTTACACTTCCCATTCCGGTTTCTCGTTTACCACGATTGGGGGTGGTTTTGCGTAGCCCCTGGCAGGAAAAGAGACATCATCGTTCGGGTGGTATTCTTTGACAGTGGACGCATGAAATGTCGCTTCCCGATTTCTGTACATTCCGCCATCCATTTCTACCGCCTAGTTTTGTGTATGCTCATCGTATCCTCTTATCTTGAAAGGTCCACGCCAACGTGGTTGCAATTTCTTGCTGCGTCCTGATTCTGTTGCGAATAAGCTTCCGTATACCAGTAACAAGTTTCCTTTCCCTATCGGTGTATTGTGTCTGCATCGTTTCGCTGCCGTTCTAGTGCTTCTAAACCGTGCCATTTTAATAGCGTTGCATGCTGTCTTCTGGATTGCTTGGTGCCTGTTTAGTAATTCATCGGCCGCCGGTACTGCGGAGTTGTTGAAGTTTGCTAGGGGCAGTAGGGGGTAATTCTTTCTGAAAATGGCTTTATATGGTGACATGCCGAGGGTTTCTGACCATCCCGTATTCAGGTATGCTGCTGTCTCTGGTATGGAATCAAACCAATTATTTAGTCTGGCGTTGACTAGATCTCGGAGAGCTGTCTTCAGTTCTCGGATTTTGCTTTCGCCCGGTCCCTTGGTTTCATGCTGGCCTGGTGCTGCCTTGATATGTTCAATGCCTAACGATCGACACTGTTGTCTCCACACATGTGATTCAAATCTTGGGTCCGCATCGCTCACTAGAGATGGCGGGTAGCCATGGGGTGTAAATATTTTGTTGCGTAACAGTTCCCAGGTCGCTATTCCTGTTACTTGCTTTGTTGTAGGTATAAGCCACGTGAACCCTGAAAATCTATGTATCGCAACCAGAATCGTATTGTATCCCCATGAGTTGTGGAAGGGTCCTGCAAAATCGATANTGTCCTTCTTTGGTGGTTGCGCCGGTCCCTTTCCTTTACTAGGGCTGGTGGCAAATAGCCCAGGAAGGGTGGTTGCTGCCTTAACTAGTTCGTTAGTCGACTCACTAAAGGTCTGCTTGGCCAAGTCTCGTGCTAGTTGTCGTTCCACTTCGTCAGTCACGAATTCGCTCTTTGGCCCTATCCGTTTCTTCGCTTGCCTTTTCTGGGTAAGGCCTTCTCGTGGGACATGCTTCCCACTGCGAGTATCTAATGACTCAATCGTGTGGTTTGGCAGAGCCGAACCTCTCTTGGTTCTGCCGCTCCCTGATACTAGCTTTGTTCATTGGGCCTTCGTAGGTTGATCAGACCAGGTCCCAGCAGGTTACTTAACTACTTGCTGAGGTTAAAAAAATGTAACGTGTTCGGGACAGGCCCTGGTCACGTAGCAGTACGATAGGAGCAGATGGCTTTGTGATCAACACGGGGCAAGCGCTGCTAGCTAAAGGAGGCTTCGAACGGGGTGTCATAGGAGATCAAAGAGGTAACCATTCAACCAAGTATATTAAAGAATACTGTCCGTCGAAGTCTGCTGTTTCCATGGCGGGAATCAGCGGTCTTCAAATACCGCATATCGCTTATCTCCAGTATGAGCGACATTGCAAAACATTGTGTGTATCAACCGATAGCACACGAAACACTACAAGTATCAAACAATACTGTGAAACCACATATAAAACTAAACATGAAACAAGAGTAACCCATACCGGTTACAGGTGCCGTCAATGCAGCATGGTGTGCGAGAAACTGGGCCACATAGTTCACTATTCCTAGGAACTGTTGCAATTCCTTCTTGTTTTTCAGTGTTTCCCATTCCGCAATGCATGATATTTCCTGGGGGGAAGTATAGATTCCCTCGTTGTCCACTATGTGTCCTAATACTTCCAATTTGTCCGCAAACAGTACTGATTTCCTCTTGCTCGCGCAGAATTTTGCCTTCCTGAGTTGCTCACAAAGTTGGCGTATGTGTTGTTCGTGTTCCTTTGATGTGTCTGAAAATATGAGCATATCATCAATGTGGACCCATACAAAATGAGGTCAATATTCGCTTAGGAGATCCTCCATTATTCGCATAAATATTGCTGGTGCATTCATGTCTCCTTGGAGCATGACTTTGCTCAGAAATCCTCCCAATGGTGTTTTGAATGAGTTGAACTTAACACTGTCTTTGTCCACGCGTGTTTGGAAGTATGCGTCACTTAGGGCGATTTTACTCCTGAATTTTGCTCGTCCTATTCGGTTAAGGGTCTGCTGTTGATTTGGAATTGAAGGACTATCCGTGATCGCGTTGTCATTTCTCAGTTTCAGGTCCACCAGGGGGCGGATCCTTCCC
The DNA here is from genome assembly GCA_003182015.1 of Tuber magnatum. NCBI lineage: Eukaryota > Fungi > Ascomycota > Pezizomycetes > Pezizales > Tuberaceae > Tuber > Tuber magnatum. Next base: position 379,465 of record PYWC01000109.1, read on the forward strand.
TCTGACTTTGATTGTACAAACATTGGCGCTGCTCCAGGTACCTCTTGTCGTACAATCACTCCACATTGTAATTTCGCGTTTATCCAGTTCATGAGTTTTTCCTTGTATGCTTCTGGGATCGAGTATATTGGTTGATTTCGTAGGTCGGTTGGATCCTTTTGTAACGGGGGCACCCCTAGGAAGACGGATCCCAAGGTTGCGACCGCACCAAACAACTTCAAACTTATCGACAAAAGTTCACACAATTGCAAGAGTAAAGTAGACGGTAAAACTTAATATCGTTAAGCCTGATGCTTCACTCAATTAAGGTCTCGAGAGGATTGATTGTTGGAGTAGGAGAGTTCTCGCATAGACTGTCAGGTAGTTTTATCTTATACCAGAAACTCCCCCATCAGTTTACTCCAACTATCCGAGCACACCCTTCTCCGCTAAGGGCGGTCCGACACGTCTCCTGACACCCCCTTCGGGCATGTATGTGTCGACCCGCTCTAGTCGGCGTTCACCATATGTGCATATCGTTTCTGCGGCGCATTTCCATTCTGCCCGCCGGAGTGAAAACCTCTGCGCATCGGGGACTTGCCAGTGGCTAACTGTCAAGACCCCTTGCTGAACTAGACTATCTATGACACCCTTCCCATGCGCGTTGATTTCTTCTTGACGCCGGAAGCTACCGTGAGCGGTTTATCTATCTACTATTTACGAGTCTCGGGCTTCCGGTGTCTTCCGCAGGGTACGGTGGTCCAGGAGTGATCCAATGGGCGCTACCCACGACCACTACCTCGGATACACCTTACCTGCGGTAGGAATCATGCTTTTAGTGTCTCTGCACTTCCCTCTCAGAGCCTATGGCGTTGGGGACATCCTTGGGCGTGGTAGGTGCAAAACGTTCCCAGTCGTCCCGGCACCACCCGGGACTACCTTCGGGACCCCCACGGTTAACTCCCGTTAACTCCGTCAGTTTTGGTCCGTTTTACTCCGAACAACTTGGAGGAGGTACTCCACCTTCCACCCTATGCCCCCTTGTATATCCTGCGAACAGCTTACGGTCGACCGGACGGCAGCAACGTATACGGTGTTGCAAGCGGGTCTCCAAAGATCCTCCTTTGCTAGACTGCACACAACTACGCAACCGTTTGCCCATGACGTCCGGGCCTCAAGGCGGGGCCGGAGGGGCATGATAGGAATAATGTCTCCAATTTACAGCTTCTTCGTAGCTGCGTAGCTCGCCCAATAGCATCTCCCGGAACCCCAGATTCCAGTATTATGCATGGCTTCGTGTGACAAACATTCCAGTCATTTTTCCCAAACTCCCCGAGGGACTTCGTATTGGCAGGTAGGGTAACTCAGATCCTTGAACAGGGTAATCCAAGCCTCAAGGCAGGGTAACCCTGTTCTGAGGGTAGGGTAATCTTGTCCGGTGGACAAGTGGATTTTCTCCTGTTACCCTATCTATCCCACTTCCGGGGATAGACACACTCGGCCTTTCTCTAGTTACCCAGCCTAGCTGTGTATTGGCCCTTCATAGGTCCCTAAGTACGCTGACACCAACCTTGGGCGTAGCCATGTACCTAAATACTTGTGTCCACTAAGTCTGCTCATCTCGGAGCCCGGGCCATCGGGTCTCCGTAGGTCAAGTACTCACTTGCCTGCCGGTTCCTACCAGTTCGCCTCCGAGCTACCTGTATGGGTGTAGGTTCCGGCTGCCATAGCTCACGTATGCTGGGTCGTTACATCACTCCCCTCTTCTCTACGGTCCGTCCCGGACCGTTTAGCGTCGTCTTTTGTTTCCACGACTCGATTCCCCCAAGACCCTATGGTCCCTGGGCTTGGACGGATATCTTTGGTGGAAATCTAACATGGCCTGTAAGCCTGTCCCTTCTAGCATCTCATAGGGCTCCCACGAGTTCTCCTCAGCTCCATAGCCTTCCCATGAAACCAGGTACTGGACAAAGCGCGACGGAAACTTCGCCTTTGTTCCACCATACCAGCGACTGTCCACAACAGCTTCGATGACGTAACTGGGCTCATTGTCCACGAGCTCGGGGGTAGGGATCTCCTTGATCCTACCCGATTCCGGATCCTCGCGATAGGGTTCCAGCAGCGTGACATTGAAAACCGGGTGGATGCTCCATCGGGTGGGCAATTGGAGTTCGTATGCTCGGGTACCCACCCGACGTTTGACCACGAAAGGGCCAAACATCCGGTGGTCCAGCTTCTCCATGGGACGCTTGGTGCGGATGTTCTTCCGGTTCAACATCACGCGGTCCGCTTTCTTAGCCCGCCCAGCAGCCACATCTTCCAAGGTAACATAGTCCGGGGATGGCAGCCGTTTCTGGTCATGCCATTTCCGCTGCCTTTCCTGTGCCCGTTGAATCGTTTCTCGAATCTGTTGCCAGGTTCCTTCCCATTCCTTAACCAAGAGTTCACTACTTGGGTGTATCCCTTGGTTGTCAGACACAACACCCGACCAGTTTGTCCGTGGGTTGAACCCATAATTGATCTCAAATGGTGACAACCTGGTGGATTCTGATGTTGAGGTGTTATACGCATACTCCGCAAGGGGTAGCAGCGAAACCCAGTCATCCTGTTGATAGGAACAGTAACTACGCAAGTACTGCTCCAGTGTCTGATTAACCCTCTCGGTTTGCCCATCAGTCTCTGGGTGGAATGCAGTCGAAACGTTTAGTTTCACTTGCAGCAAGTGCATCAGACTCATCCAGAACTTGGATGTGAATCGGCTATCTCGGTCGGAGATGATTGACTCTGGCAGTCCATGAAGGCGCCAAACCTCCTTCAGGAATATCAAGGCAAGCTCCTTGATAGGTACCTCAGTGGTCAGGGGTATGAAATGGGCCATTTTCGAAAACCTGTCTACTATGACCCAGATCTTGGTATACCCTTCGGACTCTGGCAGCGCGACAATGAAATCCATTGAAATTGCTGTCCAAGGCCGCATAGGAACATCGATAGGTTCCAGCAGCCCGAACTTCTTGTGCCTGATGGATTTATTTCTTTGGCATGCATCACATGTCCGCACATAGTCAGTGATATGCTCATCCATCTTAGGCCAGTAGAAGTTAGCCCTCACCCTGCCAATGGTTTTGTAAGTCCCGAAGTGTCCCGCGATTCGGGAGTCATGTTCTGCCTTCATGATTGTCTGCTTCAGATTCTGACCCTTGGGAACATACCACCTGTTCTTGTACAGGAGTAAGCCCTTTTCCGTCGTGAAATGTCGGTCGACCTCTTTGTCACCTGCAGCTGTTGCCTTCAGGATCCTTAAGTACTCCTGGTCTTCGGTTATCGCTACCCGCAACTGATCCAAAAAGGAAGACTTGAGCCGAAATCCCTGGCACACTTGCAACACCTGTGGTCGCAAGATGTCCCGTTCCTGGCTCCCAACCCACTGTCCGGGGCGAAAAAACGACTGTGGCGGAAAATCACTCCCCCCTTCAGGGCGGTAGTCCCTACGCCGCGACAAAGCATCCGCCTTCTCATTCAACCGTCCTTCTCGGTAAACCACCTTGAAGTTAAATGGTTGCAGGAATTCAGCCCAGCGGTGCTGCCTTCGGTTAAGGACCTTGGTACTATTGAAGTACTCCAAGTTCTTATGATCCGTATAGATCACCAACTGGTCCGTTACCGAGCGTAGCAAATGATCCCATTCCTTGAACGCCGCCACGATGGCTGTCATTTCCTTGTCATGGACATCATAATTAATCTCCGCTGGGTGGAACTTCCTACTATGGTAGGCCACCGGATGCCATCTCTCATCCTCACATAACTGGGAGAGAACGGCTCCTAATGCAAAGTCACTAGCGTCGGTTTCTAGCCGTGTTGGCCGTTCAGGGTCAAAATGTGCTAGGATAGGTTTGGACGTGAACGCTTCCTTTAAATGATTGAAGGCCTGCTCACATGCAGGTGTCCATTCCCATCGGACATCCTTCTTTGTCAAGTCCGTGAGGGGTTTCGCTATCTTGCTGAACCCTTCTATGAACCGACGATAGAAGTTGGCAAAGCCCATAAAGCTTTGAACGTCGACGACGCATGTCGGAGGTGCCCAGTCTTTGATTGTCTGCACCTTTTCCGACAACATAGAGATCCCCATATCGGAGATCCTATATCCGAGGAATTCAACCTCCCGTTGGTGGAAACTGGACTTCTTCATACTTACACATAGTCTAGCTTTCCGCAATTTCTCCATTACACGCCTTACCATCGCGACGTGCTCTTCCATAGTTTCGGAGTAGATCAGGATGTCATCCATATACGCGATGACTCCTTCATCCATGAGATCTCGAAAGACCTCATTTATCATGCTCTGGAAAGTTGCCGGGGCATTACATAACCCAAACGGCATGACCGTGTATTCATACAGTCCATATCTGCACCGGAAGGCCGTCTTCCATTCCTCACCTTCTGCCATCCTCAGAAGATAGTAGCCGTTTTTCAAGTCCAACTTAGTGAACACAACGGCTTTTCCTAACCTATCTCGCAGTTCATTCATCAGCGGTAGAGGGTACTTGCTCTTCACCGTGATTTTGTTCAGCCCTCGGTAATCTATTACCAGTCTTAATGTACCATCTGGTTTTGGCACAAAGAGGATAGGGGCTGCTGCTGAGGAACTGGATCGCCGTAGCTTCCCCGTTCGCAGCATGTCATTGAGATATTCCCGGAGTGCCTTAAGCTCCTTTTCCGATAACGGATAGATAGGCCCAAACGGAGGTTGAGTCCCGGGTAGCAACTCGATCGTGTGGTCATACTTTGAGTGCTCCGGCAAGGCCTCAATCCGTTCTTGACTGAAGATGTCCCCGTAGTCCTTATACTCAGGGAGTAGCTTGACAGTAATGTCAGCACCTTCCTCATCGGAGAATTGTACAATTCCCAACAGGTACACATTACTAGGGTCTTCAGCTAGCAACTCTTCATCGGTCATGAACACTAACCGCCCCTGCTCTGCCAGGCAATTAGCCTTGCAGAAATCTGAGCGCCAGGTTAGTGATCCTGTCTTCCAATCTATGTCGGGATTATGGTCCTTCAACCAAGACATAGGTAGGTACCCGTCCACCTTGGTGTCGGGCATGTCCGCGACTTCAAACCGCATTTCGTTATGGTGGTCGCCTATTCTCATGTCCAATGATTTGGTATAGTGCAGACCTGACCCCGGAATGTGATTACCGCTTGCGTCGCTTATCGGCACATGTACCTTTCGTCGGACACATGGTGCCTGCGTTTGTTTAACCCATCGGCTACTAAGCACTGGCCCAGTAGCTCCACTGTCGAGTAGCAGGAGCGCCTCAGCGCTTACCTGTCTAGCTCCAATCTTCCAGTCTAGCCTTACCCTCAGGTGGATAGACTTGGTATGGCGAGGCAAGTTATCACGCTTCTGCCTCTTCACTTGTCTTAGGGACTTAGTCATCTTGGCTTACTAATTCTGATCTCTTGCCTTTCGACACAAGAGCGGCCACAACGGGTCGGCAAACGTTAAGGGATTGGGAATCGTGTTATCAATAGCTAGGGTGTTTACTATCACGCCAGCATGATTTCGGGTACTAAACCCTCCTCAGGTAAACTTGATCATAGCATCATTTATTCAATCAAGTCCAGCCTGAACTAATCCCGCTTGTACATAACAAATTTTCCCGAGGTGGGTAGAAGTCCGCTGTTGGACCGGTTCCAAGTGAAGCAACCTTGCTTCCCCAATGTCGAGCGTCTCCGCGAGCGAGATCTCTCCCAGCCTCAACCGAAAATAATGTCCTATGACTTGTCCGTCCCAGTAAAGAAATCCTGAAAGAAATACAAATAACTAGAACAAAGGAAATAACCTGAAAACCCACAAAGGAGAGATCACCCTGTCCACCGCACACGGCCTTCAACATCTATCTGCCCACACCACCTGGGTGTAGTCAGCATCAGGGTCGTTCATGCAGTAGAGGGGTACTTACCCATCCCAGAAGCCACTTCCGGGGCTCCTTTTCATCCATCCCGCAGGGGTCTATGGATACAGGTTATTAAGGTTATACCTTTCGCAGAATGGGGTCTTACCTATTCTGAGCCGTCAGTATCAACCTCCATAATCTGAGGTGATGCCTGTCGGACTTCAAGTATCTTTGACGAGGTAGCCGGAGGTGGCGCTTCGATGCGCTTTAGTCGCTTGTCCGTACCTGAGGGCTCGCTTACCGGGGCTGACCGTTTCAACCCACGAGCCTGTTTGGACGAACTAACGACTGGGGACGTCGCGGTGCACTTTCTCCAAAAGTGACCCGTTTGTCCACACTTGGTGCACTGGTTGTGCTTTCTCCGACGTTCGGTCAAAGTCGACGGGATTTCCTTATGCGCCAGGGCATACTCAGAAGTCCCCGGCTTTGCCTGTTTCCCCGCATTGAAATTAGTAGGTTTGGCAGACCGCTGGTTCTGTCTGCCCGAACCTTTATCCTTCTTTTTAAACCTTCCGGAAGTTGAGGACCTATCCTCCTTCTTGTCCGTTGGTTGAGACCGTTGGACAGGGTGGATAACTCGGTTGCTGAACCGGGTGTTGTCTTCCAGTGTGTGTCCAACCTTCCGAAGAAGATCAAGGTAGTCGTTCAAGTCGGTAGGATGGGGCTCCTTCAGTGCCCACGCGTTCCTCACTTCTTGAGTAATGCCCGACCGTACCTTATCTCGTACCTGCACAGGGTCTGTATAGCTAAGCTTATACATATAGTCAATTATCTTGTCCAGGTACTCATCGATGTGATGTGGCTTCATCACTAGGTCTCGCCACTCAAGGAGGGATCGGTCTCGTTCCGCTTGGTCACCGCCGAAACTCCGTTCAAGCCGTTCCCGGAATCCTTTCCACGTTCTTAACGGGTTACTGTTATTAACTGGAACTCCGGTACGCTTGGCTGCCTCCTTATTGATGTGGGAGTGCAGCCCAAGATACCATGTTCGGGCAGTATCTTCTAGAAGGGGGATCACCAGGTTTACCTTGTCCATATCGGTCAACCTGCACCCAGCAAAGTACTCGAACTTAACCTCTACCAGCGTCAGGAAGCTGGCGAGTTCGGTGACCTTTCCCTTAAACGCCGGAATGCCGCTCAGCTTTTCCGGCTTCTTCTGCCGTTGTCTAGATGATGGTCGTGCAGCCGCCCTACTCCGTAGTTCCCTTGACAGCTTCTTAGCACGGCGGTCCCACCGTCGTTTCTTCTCGTCGCTCCAGTCATCCTTGCGAGCGCCGAGAAAAGGGGTCAAGTCGGGGAGAGAATCGGCATCATCATCATCCGAGCTATCATGGTCAGAGTCCCCAGGATCTCCACCTGCTCCCGTAGTACCACCGACAGGTGGTCCATTTCCACCTCCACTACCCCCGGTATTTCCACCTGGGGTCTCGCGGGGTCTATCATACCCATCAAACCTTTCCTCCTGGCCATCCTGATTCCCATCCTCGGGGGGGTTAGCCCCTGATGGTACTGATGCCGGTGGTGGAACAGGTCGTTGCCCACCCTCAGGAGTTGGGTTCGGAGCCGCCTGAGTTGTCGCCAGAAACGACTGAAGCTCTGGACAACTCAAAGGTTGCATTGGGGGCCCCGCGTGTCTCCATGACCCACAGTACCCACATGTTGGTCGTCCGTCTCCCTCCTTCTGTCTTCTTCGGTGCCTTACCGGGGTCCGTGGTCCCTTCCTGCACCCGTACGTGTGGTAATGAATCCACCCCATACGGGTTTCTTCCGATTTGCAGCCCGACAGACAGTACTCGTCTTGGCTGTCCGACTCACCACTAGTGATCGTGGGGAGGATGGAGGGAAGAGTTGGTTTTGAGGGGGCAGAGGGAATCACGGGTGCCCAAGGAACGGAACGAGCGGGTGTCCCAGGTCCGGGGATCGGAGTCCCTCGTGATGGAGCCATGGGTGCTCGCTCTTCCTGGCGCCTGACCTGTTCAAAGAATCCAGGTGAAGCCGCACGCAGCGGTCGGTACCCTGGGGTAGCCGATACTGTTGGCGGGAAAGCTGCGACAGGGAAGGTATCAGGAGGGGGCAATGAAACTGGTAAAGGTGTGGGTCTTGGGGCCGCAATAGGAGGTACGGGAGTTGCAACCGACGGTGTTGCAGGGGGGTTAATGGGAGCAGGGGTCGGCCGAGGAGTAGGGTCAGGTGTATCTGGTGCTGTGATACCCTTTGGCTTGGACGTCCTTTTCTTAACCCGACGCCCATCGGTTGGTCCAATCGCCGGACTTCCTGAACGACTGCGGGCGATCGAGGAGGGGACAGACAGCGAGCCTGTTGATGCTCTTGTGAAGGACGAGGTATAACTGTATCCTTCCCCCTTGAGGCTTTCCAACATCCGTATGCCCACGGGGCTTAGGTACGCCCTCCACTGTTCATCCCGGGCTCTCATAGCCAGTTCCATCCCGAAGTTCTCCAGCTTCGTGTGGACAAGTGGGAGTGGGGGCGCCGCCTCTATCATCAGTACGTCATTCTCAGCATCAATACTATAACCTCCCGCGAAGGCCCTTTCCAGCGCTGCCATACGATCCTTCAATGCCTTCTGGTCTCTTAACATTCGCAGGTATGCCTCCTGCTGTACCTTCATCCATTCCACCGCTGCCGTAGTAATCTGTTTACGGAACACCTGCTGCTGCTGGGCATTCCAGTTCTTCAGTTCCCGCTTCGCATCCTCAATCGACTTGGATACCTCCCGGACGATGTAAGGTTCGACGAACTCGCGGGAGAACTCGCTAAAGGGTACTCCTTGCGGTGGAGGAGGGAGCATGTTGTGGACGAGGGCGGCGTCTTGGAAGAACGAAAGCGCCGCAGCGCGAGGGTCTGTAATCATAAGATCAACACATTCATCAGGTAGTTGAATAGGGGCGGCCTCCAGGAGCAATTGGTGACCGTCCCATTCAATACCGCGGACGTCCGCGAACACCGAAGCACGAAATGTGTTGGCGGAGTTCTCGTCAAGGTCAAGGTCTGAATCCGAGTTGGATTCCATTCTGGGTCGACGTTCGATACTAGCCATTGCGCTTTCCACCCTGGGCTACTTGTTCGAGACAAGGTTACCAGTATTCACGCAAGGTCAGTGCCGAAGGTCGAAAAACAATTAATCAGGAGAGGAGTTAAGCGAGGAGCTCGCTTAACGATATACTGTAACGGGGGCACCCCTAGGAAGATGGATCCCCAGGTTGCGACCGCACCAAACAACTTCAAACTTATCACCAAAAGTTCACACAGATGTAAGAGTAAAGTAGACGGTAAAACTTAATATCGTTAAGCCTGACGCTTCACTCAATTAAGGTCTCGAGAGGATTGATTGTTGGAGTAGGAGAGTTCTCGCATAGACTTTCAGGTAGTTTTATCTTATGCCAGAAACTCCCCCATCAGTTTACTCCAACTGTTCGAGCACACCCTTCTCCGCTAAGGGCGGTCCGACACGTCTCCTGACACCCCCTTCGGGCATGTATGTGTCGACACGCTCTAGTCGGCGTTCACCTTATGCGGTTATCGTTTCTGCGGTGCATTTCCATTTTGTCCGCCGGAGTGAAAACCTTTGCGCATCGGCGTCTTGCCAGTGGCTAACAGTCAAGACGCCGCATGAACTAGACTATCTATGACACCCTTCCCATATGCATGGATCTCTACTTGACCTCAGAAGCTACCGTGAGCGCTTTATCTATCTACTATTTACGAGTCTCGGGCTTCCGGTGTCTTCCGCAGGGTGCGGTGGTCCAGGAGTGATCCAATGGGCGCTACCCACGACCACTACCTCGGATACACCTTACCTGCGGTAGGAATCATGCTTTTAGTGTCTCTGCACTTCCCTCTCAGAGCCTATGGCGTTGGGGACATCCTTGGGCGTGGTAGGTGCAAAACGTTCCCAGTCGTCCCGGCACCACCCGGGACTACCTTCGGGACCCCCACGGTTAACTCCCGTTAACTCCGTCAGTTTTGGTCCGTTTTACTCCGAACAACTTGGAGGAGGTACTCCACCTTCCACCCTATGCCCCCTTATATATCCTGCGAACAGCTTACGGTCGACCGGACGGCAGCAACGTATACGGTGTTGCAAGCGGGTCTCCAAAGATCCTCCTTTGCTAGACTGCACACAACTACGCAACCGTTTGCCCATGACGTCCGGGCCTCAAGGCGGGGCCGGAGGGGCATGATAGGAATAATGTCTTCAATTTACAGCTTCTTCGTAGCTGCGTAGCTCGCCCAATAGCATCTCCCGGAACCCCAGATTCCAGTATTATGCATGGCTTCGTGTGACAAACATTCCAGTCATTTTTCCCAAACTCCCCGAGGGACTTCGTATTGGCAGGTAGGGTAACTCAGGTCCTTGAACAGGGTAATCCAAGCCTCAAGGCAGGGTAACCCTGTTCTGAGGGTAGGGTAATCTTGTCCGGTGGACAAGTGGATTTTCTCCTGTTACCCTATCTATCCCTCTTCCGGGGATAGACACACTCGGCCTTTCTCTAGTTACCCAGCCTAGCTGTGTATTGGCCCTTCATAGGTCCCTAAGTACGCTGACACCAACCCTGGGTGTAGCCATGTACCTAAATACTTGTGTCCACTAAGTCTGCTCATCTCGGAGCCCGGGCCATCGGGTCTCCGTAGGTCAAGTACTCACTTGCCTGCCGGTTCCTACCAGTTAGCCTCCGGGCCACCTGTATGGGTGTAGGTTCCGGCTGCCATAGCTCACGTATGCTGGGTCGTTACACCTTTAGCCGGATGTGGTGGCTCATCTTAAGCACTGGGGGTAGCGTTTCAGGAACTTTGTCCGCGAATACATCCTTGTATTCTTCCAACAATGTTGTTGTAGTGGTGTCTGCCACAGCAGCTAGGAATTCCCCGCTTGTTGGTTTGCATAGCACATGTAGCTTATCATCGGGAAATTCCACCACGCTCTCTCCACACCTGATAAGAGCATTGTGTCTTTTTAGGAATGGTATTCCAATCCGGGTGTCGTACTTTGCCAAGTTTTCTACCAATATCTCCTGCTTAGTCCATTTCTTTTTCCCAATTCCTATAGTTAGTCCACATTTCTTGTGGCTTGAAGAGCGGGATCCTTTCATAGCCATATTGACTGCTGTTGGTTGGGGTAGGGGTTCCGTAGGTATATCATGGGTAGAGATAAAGGTGGCGCTAACTATATCGCAGCTGATTGTTCCCGTATCGAACAGTACATTTGCTGGACGGCCTTCTATGTAGATCGTTCTCTCAAGAGCATCACGGGGCCTAATTGCCAACATTGGTTGCGTTCGTAGGCTTTCCATTTCCACTGAGTTAATTTCCACCTTGTCACGGCATCGGTTGCTTCCATGTGCTTTGTGCTAGCCTCCCACTTAGCGCTCTTTCCTTTTCCCTTTGTGGCATAGTAATCCTTTGCGTAGTGTCCCTTTTTTCCGCATTCGAAACATGTGTCTTCCTCGCGTCGTTTGTGCTTCTTGTCTTTCTTCTTTTTTGGATCTTTGCGGTATACTTTATCCTTCTTCGGGTTATCCCGCGATGATGATCCTTGGCTATTTCTTTGCTGTACCATTTGGGTTCGGTACACTCCTGTTTCATACAGGATAGCATCTTTCAGTTCGGCCCGCTTGACTATCTTTTCAAAGGAATCACCATCCCCCTCCATGGGTTCTACCTCCTGGGGTAGTCTGGGATGCATTGCCTCATACAATCTTCGTCGCAGGGTATATTGAGACACTCTTCCGGTAGGCAATCGTCAATGATACATTATGAGATCCGTCGCGACCAGGCTTATTCTTTCAGTTTTGCCATTTCGTACTTGCTGGATGTCCTTGAACCTTTTGAATAGTTCTTCCGTGTTTCGCGAGGATTGGAATCGCTCTCTCAAATACTTTATCCAGGTCATTCCACGGATCTTTTCCCCACTCTCATCGTCGTTCATTGCTTGGTGGTATGCTTCTTCTGCCTTTCCGGTGCAGAAGCTTCCAAAATATGCTCCTCTTCCTTCCTTTGTTTTGTCCACTTCGTGCAGGGCTAGGTATTGAGATGTTGTTATCACCCATCGATCGAACACTTGCGGTTTTAAGTCTTGCTTTCTGCTCGAGAACGAGGGTGGCAGTGGTAGTTTCATTTTAGGTCCTGTTCACCTGTCCCCTGGGCCGGGCACACCGGCGGATTCACCTTCAGACATATCGTGTTCGGACTCTTCGTCGCTTGAACTGTTGTCTGAGGAGCTTTCTGGATGATCCCTGGGGGGTTCTCCTGCTGGTTGTCCAACTACCGAGTGATCGGATGCTTCCTCGTTGTCTTCTTCCTTCTTGGGTTTCAGGACCAGAGTCCTATCTTTCTTCGGTGGTTGCGCTGGTGCCTTTCCTTTACTGAGGATGAGGGGAAATAGCCCAGGCAGGCTTGTTACTTCCTTAACTAATTCGTCGGTTGATTCGCTAAAAGTCTACTTGGCCAAGTCCCGCGCTAGCTGTCGTTGAGCTTCGTAAATCGAGAATCCGCTCTTCGGCCTCGCGGTTGCTTGGGTTGCCTTTTCATGGTAAGGCTGTCTCGTGGGACTTGCTTCCCACTTCGAGTCTCTAGTTACTCAATGGTGTCGTGTTGGCGGAGCCGCTTCCTTCCTGGTTCTGTCACTCCCCGATGCTGGCTTCACTTTTGAACCTTTCGCAGGTTGATCAGACCAGGTCCCTGCAGGTTTCTTAACCCCTTGCAGAGGTTAAAAAAATGTAACGTGTTTGGGCCAGGCCCTAATCACGTAGGGGTACGATAGCAGCAGATGGCCTCATGATCAATATGAAGTGAGTGCTGCTTGCTAACGGAGGCTGTGAACGGGGTGTAATAGGAGATCAATGAAGTAACTGTTCAACCAAGTATATTTAAGAATGCTGTGGCTCGAAGTCTGCTGTTTCCATCGCGGGAATCAGCGGTCTTTAAATACAGCATATCGCTTATCTCCAGTATGAGCGAAAGTGCTAAACAATATGTGTATCAACCGATAACACACGAAACAATACAAGTATCAAACGATACTGTAAAAACATAAAACAATGTGTGTATCAACCGATAGCACACGAAACACTACAAATATCAGACGATAAGGTGCAACCAAACATAAAACAACCTAGTACCCATACGGGTTACAAGCCCAGTTAGGTTATCAAAGCTGTTGTGTAGAGCCGCTGGTACGGAGAAGCGGAGGGGAAGTTTCCGTCGCGCTTCATACAGTACCTGGTTTCATGGGAATGCTACGGTGTTAAGGAGAATTCATGGAACCCCTATGAGATGCTAGAAGGGACACGTTTGCAGGCCATTCGGGACTTCCACCAAAGATATCTGTCCAAGCCCAGGGACTATAGGGTCTTGGGGGAATCGATTCATGGAAATAAGAGGCGATGCTGACAGTCCGGGACGGACCGTAGAGAAGAGTGGTATGATGTAACGACCCAAGATACATGAGGTATGGCAGACGGAACCTGTACCCATACAGGTAGCCAGGAGGCGAACTGGTAGGAACCCGCAGGCAAGTAAGTACTTGACCTATGGAGACCCAATGGCCCTGGCTCCCAGAATGAACAGAATTGGCTGGCCAGGGACTTATATACCCGAATACACCCGGGAGCTGTGTCAGGGTACTTAGCGACTACTGAAGAGGCAGTTCCTCACCTAGGCCGGGTAACTGGAGACAGGCCCGGAATGTCTATTGCCGTCGACGGGATAGACAAGGTAAGAGGGAAAAGTTATCTGGTCCGCTGTACAAGGTTACCATACCCCGGGGCTTGGGTTACCCTGCCCAAAGTCCAGAGTTACCCTACCTTTCAATACAAAGTCTCTCAAAGAGTTCGGGAGAATGGACAGGAATATTTGTCACGCGAAGCCATGCATGATACGGGAATCTGGGGTTCCGGGGGATGCTATTGGGTGAGCTAGGTAGCTTCAAGGAGCGTGTAAATTAGAGACATTATTTCTATCATACCCCTCCGGCCCCGCCTTGGGGCCTGGATGTCAGGGGCAAACGGTTGGTTAGTTGTGTGCAGTCTAGCAAAGAGGGGACTGTGGCGACATGCTTGCAATACCGTATATGTCGCTGCTGTCTGGTCGACCGTACGCTGTTCACGGGATATATGAGGGGGCATAGGGTGGCAGGAGGAGTACCTCCTCCAAGTCTTTCGTAGTAAAACGGACCAAAGCTGGCGGAGTTAACGGGTGTTAACCGTGGTGGTCCCGAAGGCAGTCCCGGGTGGTGCTGGGGCGACTGGGAGAGTTTTACACCTACCAAGCCCGACAGTGTCCCCAACGCGATAGGCTCTGAAAGCGAAGTGCAAAGACACTAAAAGCATGACTCCTACCACAGGTAAGGGTGATCCGAGGTAGTGGTCATGGGTAGCAGTGATTGGATCACTCCGGGACTACTGTGCCCTGCAGAAGATGCGCGAAGCCCAAGACCCATAAATAGTAAACAGATATACCGCTCAGGGTAGCTTCCGGAGTCAAGTAGGGATCAACGCATATGGGAAGGGTGTCTTAGATAGTCTAGTTCATGAGGTGCCTTGATGGTCACCCACTGGCAAGACACCGAGGCGCAGAGGTTTTCACTCCAGTGGGGATATGGGAAATACACCGCGGAAACGATAACCGCATATGGTGAACGCCGCCTAGAGTGTGTCGACACTTCCATGCCCGAAGGGGGTGCCAGGAGACATGTCGAACCACCCTTAGCAGAGACGGGTGTGCTCGAACGGTTGGAGTAAACTGATGGGGGAGGTTCTGGCATAAAATAAAACTACCTGAAAGGCTATACGAGAACTCTCCTACTTCCACAATCAATCCTCTCGAGACCTTAATTCAGTGAAGCGACAGACTTAACAATATTATGTTTTACCCTTTACTTTACTGTTACACCTGTGTGAACTTTTGGCAATACCTTTGAGATTGTTCGGTGTGGTCGCAACCTTGGGATCCATCTTCCTAGGGGTGCCCCCGTTATAGTAGTGGATAGGAAATAACAGTAGATGGTTGCCTGAAGACCTAACCCTTCTGTGAAAACCCCGCCTTTATATAGGCCTCTTCCCCCAACCCTAACCGTACCCTGCTCCTCAAGCAAGGTCAGGTGTAAAACCCATCACATGACTTTAAACAAGTCATGTGCACAACATAAAACATCCCATGACCTCTAAGTGACGTCATGTGCGAAAATATAAATCAAACGCAATTTAAATAAACTAACCACCTGACCTACTAGTGACGTCACACGCGAAACATAATCGAGTCTGCCTTGCCGGTAAGCGTTACCGGCCCGCCTAGACTCTCCCCATGACGTCCACCCTATGTCATGTGTGAAATGCAATCAACATAAATGAACCCCATGACCTGCTAACGAGGTCTTGTGCGTAAAACCAATTCAAACATCAACGAGCCCCATGACCTACTAACCGGGTCCTGTGCGTGAAAGAATCATAACTTAACCGTATGACCTCTAAGCAATGTCATATGCGAAACCTGTTTCCTTGCCACTGTCACCTCGCTAGCGCTCCTCTAGCAGGATCATGACAGCTAGTTGAAATCTGCTTCCTCTGTCACGAAAATTAGTACTTCATGAATACACAAAAGAGCTCTTTTCCTCGAAGATCAATATTCAAAATAACAAAATATTAAGTGATTCATACTGTCTAACTTTAAACTCTTAAAGTGTCAAATGACCCTTTGAAATAAAATATAAAGTACTAAAAGTATTAAACAATATTTTAAAAGAAAATATAAAGCCGTCAACCATATACCGATACCAGCTAAACTCCTAAAGCAAAACCAAAGGTTTAAAGAAAAAAAAAAAAAAAAAACAAAGTGACCAGCCTTCTAATCGCTTCCCTTCTCACTGGTAATGAGCCAGCATGCATGAGCTATAGAAGCTGGAACCTACAACTAGGCAGATAGCCATGATCTAGACTGGTAGGAACTGGCTGGCAAGTAAGTACTTGACCTATAAGTACCCAATGGCCCAGGCTGCGAGATGAACAGAAATAGCAAACAAGATCCTTAGGTACTTGGCTACATCTGGAAGCAATGTCAGTGTACTTAGAGACATCTGAAGGCCAGTTAGTCTACTGAGTAGGGTAACTGGGGAAAAGTTGCAAGTGTCTATGTCTGGCGACCGAATAGACAAGGTAATAGGGTAAAGTCATCTGGTCCAAGGGACAAGGTTACTCTGCACTCAGGATCTTGTTACCCTCGTATGGGGCTCAGGTTATGCTGTCTAAAGGCCGCAGTTACCCAACCTTTCAATATGATGTCCCTTGTGGAGTTCAGGAAAATTGACCAGAATGTTTGTTACATGAAGCCACCAAATAATACAGAATCCGGGGTTCAAGAAGATGATGTGAAGCAACCTCTGCAGCTCCAAAGAAGGTATGAATTGGAGACATTATGCCTATTATGCCCCTCTAGCCCCGCCTTAAGTCCTGGATATCATGGCCAAACGGTTGTGTAGTTGTGTGCAGTCGAGCAAGGAGGAATCTTTGCAGACCAGTATGCAACCCATTATATGTCACTGGTGTCCGGTCCACCACAAGCGGTTCGCAGGATGTACAAGAGGGCATAAGACGGAAGGTGGAGTACCTGCTGCAAGTTGTTCAGGATAAAACAGACCAAAGTTGACAGAGTTAATAGAAGTCAACCATGGAGGTCCTGCAGGTAGTTCCGAGTGCTGCCAGGGTAACTGAGAGAGTTTCACACCCAGCACAAATGTGTCCTGTACGCCACACATTGCGAAAGAGAAGTGCAGAGACTCTAAAAGCATGATTACTACTGTAGGGAAGGTCCATCTGGGATAGTGGTCATGGGTACCACCAATTGGATCACTACCGGAGCCTTGTATTCTGCAGAATCAACCAGAAGTACCAGAATCGCAAATGGTACATAGACAAACCCTGCACAGTAGCTGGCAGGGTCACGTAGGGTCAATGAAGATCAGAAGAGTGTCATAGATAGTCCAGCTCATCAGGTGTCTTGACACTTATTCACTGACAAGGCACTGTTGCGAGGAGCTTTTTACTATTCTGGGCAAAATGGAAATGTGCTGCAGAAATGATAACCACATAAGGTGAATGGCAACTCGGATATGTCGACACATGCATGTCTGAAGGGTGTGCCAGGAGACATGTCAGAACGCCCTGAGTGCAGCAGGGTGTGCTCCAATGGTTGCCGTAAACTGATGCGGGTGATTCTGGTGTAAGATAAACCCATGGGGAAGTCTATACGAGAACCCTCCTACTACAACAATCAATACTCGCGAGACCTTAAGGGAGTGAAGTGTCTGGCTTAGCAATATTATGTTTTACCATTTAGTTCTCTCTGACATCCATGTCAACTTTGGGTGATCAGTTTGAATTTGCTTATTACGGTCGCAACCTTGAGAGCTATCTTCCAAGCGGCGTCACTATTACAGCATATCCTTTTCACTGATCTTGTCCGTTATCTCCTCTCCAAATTAATTCCTTATTGACCTTCGGCACCGAACTTACATGAATACAGGTACCCTTGTCTGACACAAGTAGCCCAGGGTGGAAAGCGTAATGGCTAGTACTGAACTTCGAACCTGAGCAGACGCCGACTGAGATTCTGATCTTGCCCTTGCTGCAAATGTTGCCAAAGTATTCAATGTGTCGGTTTTTGCGGATGTTCTTGGTATTCAATTGGATGGTGACTAGCCACTTTTAGAGGTCACACCTCTGGAGTTATCTGATGAATTTCTCGATTTTACAATTATATATCCTCAAACTGCAGCACTTCTATTGTTTCAAGATTCCATCCTCATTTATAGTACGGGCTCTGCCCACCTGGGAGGCAGCCTCTTTGGTGAGCTCATCCAACCTGATATCATCGATATGCTAGCTAAGACAATTGACGATGCAAAGTGGGAAATGAGAAACTGGAACAACCAGCAGCAGCAGCTGTTCCGGAAACAGATTACTACAGCACTGGTTGAATAGATAAAAGTGCAGCAGCAGGCATACCTGGGGATACTTGAAGCCCAGCAGGCATTAAAAGATTGGATGGTGGTATTGGAAAAGGCCTTTGACAGTGGGTATGGTATTGATGCTAAGAATGATGTGCTGATGATGAAGGCTGCACCCGCACTTCCACTCATCTATACTGAACCTGGGTATTTCATGCTGGAATTGGTCATGAGAGTCAGAAATGAACACTACAGAGCATATCTAAGCCCAGTGGTTATATGGGTGTTGGAAAGCCTCCAAGGTGAAGGCTGCGGCTATACCCCCTTCTTCACAAGAGCATCCACAGGCCCTCGGTCTATCCCCTTCTCAATCGCCCATAGTGGTACAGGCCATCCCGGGACTGGAGCAACCAATGGACATCGTGTCAAGAAAAGTGCATCGAAGCTGGTAGGCATTACGGTACCAGATACCCCTGACCCTACTCTTTGTCCAACCCCCACTCCCCTTGTTCCTTCAGGGACCATGTCAGTTGTTACTCTCCTACCTGCCATAGCCGCTCCGAGACCTACACCTCTACAGTTACGTTTCTGTCCCTAACCTCCTCCTACCACAACCTTCCCACAACCAGCCTGGGCTACCCCAGGGTTACACCCACTGCAGGCTGTATCACCTGGACTTCGGGAACAGCGACGGCACCAGCAGCAGCAAGTACCCCAGGCTCTATCGTGGGGAACTCCCATCCCCGGACCCAGGACATGTGCTTGCTCAATTCCTTGGGCATCGCTGGTTTCCACTGCTCTCTCCAAACTGATTCTTCCATCCAGTCGCCCCACCATAACAAGTGACGAGTAGGACAGCCAAAATGATTTGTGTCTAGCAGAGTGGAAATAGGAAGAAACCCTTGTGGGGTTGATTCATCAGCACACATTCAGGTGTGAGAAGAGATCATACCCTCTGGTGAAGCAAGAACAAAAAAGACAGCAGAAATGTGATAGAGGAACAACATGTGGGTACTGTGGAATATGGAGGCATGGAGGCCCACCAATGCAAGCACTTAGTCACCAGACCTTGCAAAATATCTACTGATAATTCAGGTAGCTCCTAACCCAACTGCTAAGACTAGGTGGCACCATGTCCCACTACTGGCATCAGTACCATCAGAGGCTAACCCCACCAGGGGTGGGAATCAATATGGCCAGACCAAGCAGTTTGGTAGGTACAATAGACTACGGGAATACCAAGGTAGAAACGGTGGCGCTAGTGCAAATCGAAATCTGCCCCCCAGAGGTGGTATGGCAGGAGTAAGAGAAGATACGGAGGACTCGCACCATGACAGTTCCGATGATGATGATGCAGATTCTCTCACTGACTTGACCCCCTTCCACAGTATTGGGAAGGATGACTAGAGCGATGAGAAGAAAGGATGGTGAGACCGCCAAGCTTAGAAGCCATCATAGGAACTTCAGAATGGATCAACCTCACAGCTCTCCTCTAGACAGTGGCAAAAGAGGCTGTAAATGCTGAATGGCATTCTGGGAGTTAAGAGAAAGGTCACCTAATGGACCAGCTTTCTGATGCTGGAGGAGGTTAAGTTCGAGTACTTTGCTGGGTACAGGTTAACCGATATGGAAAAGGTAAACCTGGTGATACCCCTTTTTGAACACTCCACCGAGGCATGTTACTTAGGCCTGCACTCCCATATTAATCAGGAGCCAGCCAAGCATACTAGAGTTTCTGTCAACAGCAGTAACCTGTTGCAAGCATGGAAAGGATTCTGGGAACAGCTTGAAGAAAGCAGTGACCATGCGGAATGAGATTGATCGCTTCTACAATGGCGAGATCTTGTGATAAAGCCATATCACATTGTTATGTACTTGGACAAGATAATTGACCACCTGTATAAGCTTAGATATACAGATTCAGGGGAGGTACGGGGTAAGGTATGGTCAGGCATTACACAAGAGGTGAGGAATGGATAGGCACTCAAGAAGCCCTATCCAACTGGCAGGAACGTGTACCTTGGTCTTCTTCAGAGGGTCGGACATATGCTGGAAGACAACCACTGGTTCAGTAGCTGTGTTATCCTCCCTGTAGAATGGTTTCCGCCAACAGACAAGAAGGTAGACAGCTGAATGACTTTCGGAAGGTTTAAAAAGAAGGAAAAAGGTTCGGGCAGAGAGAACCAGAGGCTTGCCAAACCCACTAACTTCAACATGCAGAAGTGGGTAAAGAGGGTATATTCTGAATATGCCATAGTACATTAGGAAATCCAGTCAACTTTGATCGACCAGCAGAGGCAGCACAAGGGGTGCACCAAGTGTGGACAAGCCGGTCGCTTCTGGGGGAAGTGTACTGTAGTATCCCCAGTCGTTAGTTCATCCAAACAGGCTTGTGTATTGAAACAGTCAGTTCTGGTAAGCAGGCCTTTGGGTATGAACAAGCGGCTCAAGCGTATTGAAGTGCCACCTCTGGTGTCCCCCTCCAAGATACTGGAAGTCCGACCCGCATCACCTCTGATCATAGAGGTTGATACTGACGGCGTGGTATGGGTCAGAGCCTGTTCTGTCTAAGGTATAACCTTACTGACCGATATCCATAGACCCACATGGGATGGATAGAAACAAATCCATGGAGAGTTTCTGGGATAGGTAAGTACCCCTTGACTGCCAGACCAAAAATGTTACTGAGTACACTGACGCGTGTAAGCAGATAGATGTTGCAGGCTGTGGGACAGTGGCTTAGATTGTTTTTGCTATGTTAGGCTTCTGGTTATCTTGTTTGTTCTGCTTAGAAGGATTTCTTTGCAGATTTCCAGGGCTGGATGGACGAGTCTTAGAGCATTATTTCAGTTGAGACCGGGCAAGTGCATGCTAGAGAAGATGCTTAACATTGGAGAATTACCACAATGCTCTACTTAAAACCAGTCGGACGGCGGACCTCAACCAACCAGGGAAAAATGGTTATCTTTAGTGTACAAGCAACTAGTTCTAGCAGAACTTGATCAAATAAACAGCCTTATTTCCAAGTTTACCTGAGCAGGGTTTAGTACCCAAAATCATGCCAGTGTAATGGGGACTGTGCTAGGAAGATGGATCCCAAGGGTGCGACCGCACTGAACAACTTCAAACTTATCGCCAAATGGTCAGACAATGGAAGAGTAAAGTAAACGGTAACCCTTAACATCGTTAAGTATGATGCTTCACTCAATTGAGGTCACGAGAGGCTTGATTGTTCGAGTAGGAGAGTTCTCAACTAGACTTTCAGGTAGCTTTATCTGATGCCCGAAACTCCTCGATCAGCTTACTCCAACTATTCGAGCACACCCTTCTCTGCTAAAGGTGGTCACACACATCCCCTGGCACCCCCTTCAGGCATGCATGTGTCGACAGGCTATCGTCGGTGTTCACCTTATGCAGTTATCTTTGCAGCGGCGCATTGCCATTTTGCCCACTGGGGTGAAAACATCTGCGTATCAGTGTCTTGCCTGTGGCTACCAGTCAAGCAATCTGATGAACTGGACAAGTTATAATACCCTTCCCATATGCTTTGATTTCGACTTGGCTCCGGAAGCTAGTGTGAGGGGTTTATCGGTCTACTATTTACGAGTCACAGGCTTCCGGGGTCTTCCGGAGGATATTGTGGTCCGGCGGTGATCCAGTGGGTGCTACCCATGACTACTGCCTCGGATCTACCTTACCTGTCCCAGGAATCATGCTTTTAGAGCCTCCGCACTTCCCTTTCACAGCCTATGGCATTAGGGTCACTTTCGGGCTTGGTACTGGTAAAACTGTGCCGGTTGCCCCAGGACCACCCTGGACTACCGCGGGGACCCCCACAGTTAACACCTGTTAACTCCACCAGTTTTGCAGGATTTTACTCCGAACAATTTGGAGGAGGTACTCCACCTTCCACGCTATGCCCACTTGTATATCCTGGGAACAGCCTACTGTCGACCAGACGGCAGCGACGAATACGTCGTTGCAGGCAGCCCTGCAAAGATTCCTCTTTACTAGACTGCGCGGTGCTACAAACCCATTTGCCCATGAGCCCCCAGGTCTCAAGGTGGGGCCGGAGGGTATGATAGGAATAATGTCCCTAATTTACAGCTTCTCCACAGCTGCCTAGCGCGCCGAATAGCAGCGGCGGAATCCCAGATTCTAGTATTATACATGGCGTGACATGACAATCATTCCAATGACTTTTCGCAAACCCTCGCAGGGACTTTGCATTGAAAGGTAGGGTAACTCCGGACTTTGGACAGGGTAACCTCACCCTCATGGCAGGCTACCCTGAGCCTCCAGCCATGGTAACCTTGTCTGGTAGACAAGACGACTTTTCCCTGTTACCCTCTCTGCTCCGTCACCGGACATAGACACTTCTGATCTTTCCCCAGTTACCCGGCCTAACTTAGTAACTGCGGCTTCAGAGGTCCCTAACTACGCTGACACCCCTCCCAGGTGTGCCCAGGTACCTAAGTGTCTGGCCAGCAAACTCCCTTCATCTCAGGGCCCAGGCCATTGGGTCTCCATAGGTCCTCTACTACCTTGCTGCCGGTTCCTACCAGTTCGCCTCCTGGTTACCTCTATGGGTGTAGGTTCCAGCTGCTATAGCTCATGTATGCTGGGTCATTGCGTCTGGTATGAAAGCAAACACCCTAGGAATTGCAATACCGCAAACTCCAATTCCTCGAACCTTGACTGACCCGTTGTGGCCACCCTTGCGTCGAAAGGCAAGGGACTAATATTAATAAGCCAGGATAACCAATTCCCTAACATAAGTGAAGAGGCCAAAATGTGACCACTTTCCTCATTACCCCAAGGCTATTCACCTATGAGAGAAGTTAGACTGGGAAATTGGAGGCAGACCGATAAGTGTGGAAGACATCCCGCTCAGTGATAGTGGAGCTACTGGGCGGATTCTTAGTAGTCAATGAATTGAACAGACTCAGGCACCATGTGTATAGTGGAAGGTACCTGTCCTGATAAGCAATACAAGTGGTAATTACATTCCAGGGTCAGGTCTACGCTATGCCAAGTCATTGGACATAAAGAAAGATGACGATGAGAATGAGATGAGCTTTGAGCTCACAGATATGCCCGATACAAAGGTGGATGGGTACCTGGCTATGTCAGGGCTGAAGTACCATAACTGTGATATAAATTGTGAAACAGGATCCCTAACCTGGCAGTCAGATTTCTGAAAGGCTAACTGCCTAGTAGAGCAAGGTCGGTTCATATTCATGACCGAGAAAGAATTAATAGTTGAAGACACTAGCAATGTGTACCTGTTGGAAATTGTACAATTCTCTGGTAAGGATGGTGGCGACATTATACTTAACCTACTTACTGACAATAAGGACTACGGGGATATCTGCAGTCAAGAATAGATTGAGGCTCTGCCGCAAGAGTTGAAATATGCTGATACAATCCAGCAACGACCAGGAACGCGATCTCTATTGGAACCTATTGTTTCCTTATCAGAAAAGGAGCTCAAGGCACATGGCGAATCTCTCAATAGGATTCTTGGAACTGGAGAGCTACGGCGGTCTAGTTCCTGGGCAGAAGCTCCTATCCTCTTTCTGCCAAAGCTGTTTAGCACTTTAAGATTGGTAATAGACCACCAGGGACTAAACAAGAGCTTGGTCAAGGGGAAATACCCTCAACCGTTCATGCACAAACTCTCCGATAGACTAGGGAAAGCTATTGTATTCAATAAGCTGGACCTGAAAAATGGCTATTAACTTCTGAGAATGGCTGAAGGTGAGGAATGGTGTCCATATAGGCGGTCTGAATACACGGTAATGCCATTTGGGGTTATGTAACAGTGCAGCAACTTTCGAAAGCAAAACAAGTGAGATCTTTCATACTCTCCTGGGTGAGAGAGTTATTTCGTATCTGGATGATATCGTGATCTACTGCAGGACCATGGAGGAACATGTGGCACTCGCGAGGCATGTGACGGAAAAGCTGTGGAAAGCAAGACTGTGCACTAGCATGAAAAACTGCCACTTCCACCAACAGGAGATTAGATTCCAAGGATTGAAGATCTCTGATATAGGGTTCTCCATGCTGTTGGAGTAGGTGCAGGTAATTAAAGATCGGGCAGCTCCAACATGGGTCGTCGAGGTTTAAAGCTTCATAAGCTTTGTTTACTTCTACCCTCAGTTTATAGAGAGGTACAGTAAGATAGCGAAACCTCTAGTAGACTTGGCAAAGAAGGGTGTCTGCTTGGAATAGATACCTGCTTGTGAATAGGCATTCAACCATTTCAAGCAAGCATTTATGGCCAAACCTGTCCTAGCACATTTTGACCCTGAATGGCCAGCCTAGCTAGAGACTGACACTGGTTACTTAACATTGAGAGCTGTCCTCTCCCAGTTCCGTGAGGACCAAAGGGGGTACCCAGTGGCCTACCATAGTCGGGAGTTTCACCTATTGGAGATTAATTATGATATCCATGATAAGGAGATAACTGCCATCATGCCGGCAGTCCAGGAATAGGATCATCTGCTATACTCGGTAATGGACCAATTCATGCTCAATACACATTATAAGAATATGAAGTACTTTCATAGTTCTAAGGTCCTTAACTAGAGGCAACAGCGCTGGGCTGTGTTGCGGCAAGCCTTTAACTTCCAGGTGGTTTATCAAGAAGTGTGGTTGAATGAGAAGGTGGATGCTTTGTCATGACGTAGGGAGTACTGCCCTGGAGGGGCGAGTGATTTTCTGCCACAGTTCTTTTTCACCCCAGGCAGTGGGTTGGGAGCCATGAATGGGACACCTTGCAACCACCGGTGTTGTATGTCTGCCCCAGGTTTTGGCTCTACTCTTCTGTTTTAGATCAACGGTGGGTAGTGATACACAGGAATCTGGAATGCTTAGGAATCCTGAAGGCGACGACTGCCAGTGACAAAGAGGTGGATAGGCATTTTACAATAGAAATGGGCCTAATACTGTACGAGAAGATGTGGTCCTTCCCCCGTGGTTAGAATCTGAAGCGCATGATCATGGAGGCTGAACCTGAGTCCCATATGGCAAGACATTTCAGGACTTACAAAACCATTGTTAGGGTTAGGGCTAACTTCAATTAGCCTAAAGTAGATAAGCACATTATAGACTATATGCGAAGCTGTAATGCCTGCCAAAAAATTAAGTCTACCAGGCACAAGAAATTTGGTCTGCTGGAACCTATTGAGATTCCTGCGGGGCATTGGACAGTGATCTCAATAGACTTTGTAGTGGCACTGTCGGAGTCAGAAGGGTATACCAAGATCTGGGTCAGGGTAGACAGACTTTTGAAAATAGTGCACCTTATACCCCTAACCATTGAGGTACTGATCACAGAGCTTGCCTTGATATTCCTGAAGGGGGTTTGGTACATTCATGGACTTCTCACATGAATTATCTCTGACCCAGGCAGACAATTTACATGCAAGGTTTGGATTGGTCTGGGGTACTTGTGGCTAGTAAAACAAAACGTTTCAACCACTTTCCACCCCGAGAGTGATGGGCAAACTGAGTGGGTTAATCAGACACTGGAGTAGTGCTTCGATAGCTGCTGCTTCTACTAACAGGATGAATAGGTTTTGCTACTACCACTCATGTAGTATGCAAACAATACTTGATATCAGAATACACCAGGTTGCCACCATTTGAGATCAATTATGAGTTTAACCCACAGACAAAGCGATCTGGTGTAGTGTCTGAAAGGCAAGGAATACATTCAAGCAGTCAGCTCACGGTTAAGATTTGGGAAGGAACCTGCCAAGAGGTTAGAGAAACGATTCAACGGGTACAAGAAAGGCAACAGAAATGGCCCTACCAGAGAAGATTACTATCAGCAGACTCGGTTACCTTGAACAAGATAGCCTCTGGGCAGGCTAGGGAAGTGGACCGCGCGATGTAGAATCTGGAAGAACTTTAGCACCAAGGGTCCGATAGAGAAGCTAGACGACTGGATGTTTGGCCACTACGTGGTCAAACAGCGGCTTGGTACTCAAGGATACGAGCTCCAGTTACAAACCCGATGGAGCATCTACCCAGTTTGCCATGCCACATTACCAGACCCATACCACGAGGGTCCAGGTTCACCTAGGGTCAAGGAGATCACTACCCTCAAACTCCTGGATAACAAGCCAAGGCATGTCATGACAGCCGTAGTACATAGTCGATAGTACCATGAGCAAAGGCAAAGTTTCCGGCACACTTTGTTCAGTACCTGGTTTCACGTGAAGGCTATGGAACTGAGAAGACCTCCTGGGAGCCCTATGAGATACTGGAAGGGACAGGTTTACAGGCCATTCTGGCTTTCCAGTAAAGATATCCGTCCACGATCAGGGACCATAGTTTCGTGGAGGAATCGAGCCATGGAAATAAGAGGCGATACTAAGGGTGCACAACAGACTGTAGTGAAGAGGGAAGTGATGTAATAACCCAGTATACATGAGCTATGGCTGCCTGAACCTATACCCATACAGGCGGCCATGAGGGTAACTGGTAGAAACCAGTGGGCAAGTAAGTACTTGACTCACAGAGACCTGATAGCGCAGGCTCTAACATGAACAGAAATGGCTGGGAAGGTACTTCCATGCTTGGCTACATCCACGAGTAATGTCAGCATAGTTAGTGACCTCTGAAGCGGCGGTTGCTCTCCTAAGCCTGATACCTGAAAGCTGTGTTTGGCGGGAATGGAACCGGTCCGTTTCCCCATACAAAGGACCATTTTCTTCTGTTTCAGAATAGTTGGAGTAAATCCAGTATTTGGTAATGTAGGAAAAAAAGAACCATGCAGTTCCAAAGTGGATCTTGGCAACCAGATTTGCAAAAGCAGCTGGTCCTCCACTGAGGCTAGTTTTGTATGAAAAAAACTTTGGAATGCACAAAGACTGGTTGATTAAAAATAATAACCAGATTGTTCCCTATACATTATATTTTCCATCTCCGAAAACAACTCATACACCTCATAGACGCCATCTCACCCCAATATTGGTACAATTTATACTGCCATAATTGAAAGATGTATTCATATTGCAATTACCTCTGCTCTCTATTGTGAACTATTCCTCTCTAAAGAATCTGTTCATACATCTATTCGAACTGGCATGATTGATAATTACTCTGCTCTATAGAGTGTTGCTAGGTGTTAATAAAAAACATTCCCGATTGAAGGTAATGGACACTGCTTTGAAACGGAAATGCTCTATTTTGCCTGTTGCAACCATTTTGAAATAGACCATTCCTCAAGTGTTCTGTTCCCGCCAAACAGAGCCAAAGAAAGATCAGAACTGCCGATCTCCGGCAACAGAATGGACAGGGCAATAGGGTAAGGTCTCTCTACCTACCAGGCATGGTTACCCTACCCTTTGGATCGTGTTACCCTGCCATGGGGCTTGAGTCACGGTGTTCAAATTCCCAAGTTGCCTGAACTTTCAACACAAAGTACCTCCAAGATTTCGCAAAAAATGACTGTAATGTTTGTTACTCAAAGCCATGCATACTACTAGAATGCAGGGTTCTGGGAGATGCTATTGGGTGGGGTTTGTAGCTCTGGAGATGCTGCAAATTCGAGACAATATTTCTATCATGGCTCTCTAGCCCCGGCCTGAGGCCTGGACGTCATGAGCAAACCGTTGTGTAGTTGTGTGCAGTCTGGCAAAGAGGAATTGTTGGAGACCTGAGCGCAACAGCATTTGTGTTGCTGCCATCTGGTCGATGGTAGGCAGTGCACCAGATATACAACGGGGCATAATATAGCAGGTGGAGCAGCTCCATAAAGTGGGTTGGGGTGACATAGGCCAAAGCCGGCGGAGTTAACGGGAGTTACCCATGGGGGTTCCGAAGACAGTCCCAGGTAGTGACGGAGGAACCAGGGGGGTTTTACACCTAGCAAGACCGCACATGTCCCCTAGGCCATAGGCTCTGTAAGGGAAGCGCAAAGATACGAACAGCACGATTTCTACTACAAGTAAGATGGATGCGAGATGGTGGTAATGGGTAGAGCCCATTTGATCAGTCCTGCACCACTTTGTCTAGTCAAAAATACTGGAAGCCTGCGACTTGCAAATAGTAGATAGGTAAACCACTCACATTAGCTTCCGGGGTCAAGTAGAGATCAATGAATATGCGAAGGGTGTCATACTTAGCCTAGTTCATCAGATGTCTTGATTGTTAGACACTTACTAGTCACCCATGAGAAGAGGTTCTCACACGGGGAGGCAAAAACAAGATGTACTGCAGAAATGGTACCTGCATGAGGTGAATGTCTACTAGACCCTGCCAAAACTCGTATACCTGAAAAGGTGTACCAGGAGATGTGTCGGACCACTCTTAGTGCAGAAGGCTTTGCTCAAATAGTTGGAGTAAACTGATGGAGCAGTTTCTGGCACTAGATAAAACTATTTGAAAGTCTATGCGAGAACTCGCTTACTCCAACGATCAATCCCCTTGGGACCTTCAGTGGGTGAAGCATCAGGCTTAATGATATTCGGTTTCACTGTTTACTTTACTCTTACATCTGTGGGAACATTTGGCAATAAGTTTAAACTTGTTCAGTGCGGTCACGACATGGGGATCCCTTGTTCTAGAGCTGCCCCGATTATACTGTAAGGGCAACAGCTCATTCAGGTACATTGGGGAACAATACTGACTGCGTTCCACACCTGGGTAGAAACAAAAGTACCAAACCAAGTAAAAGTTATATATAATGGAGAAAGTTAGATCATCTCACAGGGAGGCAACAATGATTGACCTCTGACCTAATTGTGTGACCGCAAGACTTTACATTCCCCACCCCGTGGCGAAGGCTCAAAGCTAACGATGAGAAATAGTAGATTGTTGTAGAGAGCAACCCAGAGTACCTTAACTCTTTCCTCCAAAGCTCATATACAGGGCATGAACTGAAATAGTACAGGAGTACCTGAAGATACTCCCTCAGCCACCAGGAGGGCACTCCCAGGGACAGCAAGTTACTAGGCTGCCAGTTGCTAGTTGCCATAAAGGACCACATGCCCTCCTCAAATTATAGATAAGAGCAGGAGTCGAGCTTCTAAGACTGGGTTAAACAGGCTACCCGCTTATCTATGCACGGATACCAGAGACTGCTATCATCAAAAATCGCTATTGAGGAAAACAAACTAAGACCGTAAATGCACATATACAACAGACCAAGTTTGTCTCTGGAGGTCTAAATGGCCGAAATTGTGCAGGCACAATAACAACCATTCTAGCGTATTCAATACCATATCGGAAATGTCATTGGAATGAATATTAAGTAATACTATAGAGGAATCAAAACCACTGAAGCCTAAGTTCCTAACTCCGACACACTACAAATACTCACCAGGCACAGCAGTCTTAAGTGTACAAGGTAAATGAGTACCAATTTGCACGTTATTAGATGCAGGCTCGCAGGTTTGTGTAATCCAAGATGCACTAATCCCAAGACGAGGACTAGCAATAATTTAGAGAGAAAACCTGCTTGATAGAACAGGGTTTGATAGCACACATTCCAAAAAGGTAGCAAGAAGCTCCACCCCCACCATAGGACTAGAGATGGGGGCTAATCACCGCAGTTTGGAGATTAGTTATGAAGTCATGAGCCTGGGGATCCATGCTCTTATCATACGTTTCACTTGATGGGATTGCCAACACCCTATACCTTTGCTAGAAAACAAAAAGAAATCAGCATTCCAGGTGGAGCAGTACAAGCAATATCGGGCACTGAAGGAGGAAGTGATATGTGTTTGATGGGACATGATGGTGGCTATAGACCCTGCAGCAAGACATATGGACCGCATGGTAGGTCTAGATGACCTAGCGAGAGTGGGTATAGAAACTGGACCAAAGTCTTGCTAGGAGTATGCTGACCTCTTCCTGCCACAGGCAGCGGAACAGCTGCCAAGTTATAACAGCTTTGATAATAAGATCAAAATTGCCAAAGGCAAGCAGCCTCCGTGAGGGCCTATATACCAGTTATCAGAAAAGGAACTGCCGGCATTGCAGGAGTACCATGACAAAATATTATATGAAGGAAATATAATATGAAGCCAGTTACCAGCAGGTAGACCTAAATTATTCATGCCCAAACTGGATAAATATTTGAGACTTTGCGTGGACTACTATAGGCTAAACGTGGTAATAATTGCCCAGAAGTATTTACTACCACTCCTGAGTGAACTGAGCGATAGAGTAGTTGAATCATGAATTTTCACCAAGTTGGACCTGAAGGATTATTACCACTTGATAGATATAAAAAAGAGGGTTGAATGGAAGACTGTCTCCCACAGTTGGTATGGTCGTCATAAATACTAGGCAATGCTATTGATACCGGTAAAGGGATCCACTACCATTTGACAGATGATACATGTTGTTCAACAAGTATTGCTTGATTTAGAAGTTGTTGTATATATAAATAATATCTTGATTTATTCCCAGAATGAGGAATCACATAATAACATTGTCAAGAAAGTACTAGCTAAGTTGTGAAAATATCGGCTTATAGTATCTATCACCAAATCGGTATTCCACACCAAGAAGGCGCAATTTATAGGATATATAGTGAAGACAGATGGGAACATGATAAATGATTAGAAGGTCAAAGCTATGAGGGAATAGAAGAGACCTGGGTCTATAAAGAATAATGTTCGTTGCGGGACGGGGAAGTGCAGGTTTTGCCCATGGCGGCCGGAATGTGGCACATGCCTGGGGGGCATATTTTGTATGTCCTCCACACCCTGCCCCCATCTGGGGCCTGACCCCGGTCTTTCCCAGAATAGGGCCCTGTTTCTTACCACCAAAAGATGACGGGAGCCCATTCAGGGCATGGGCGAGACTAGGCGCCTTACGGGTGACATGGTGGGCAAAGCCTGCGAAAATGACCCGCCCCTGGCCAGGGGCTCGTGTTTTTCTGGGCCCCGGAGGCCCTGTAATGAACTCTGAACTTCTATAGCAGACTTATCAAGAATTTCTCATGGACGTGTAAACTTATAACAGAATTGTTGAAAGGTAACTCAAAGGGGTACACTTGGAGGACAGAGCAGGAGAAGTGTTTTGGGTTCCTGAAAGAAAAGTTTATAATCACCTCTATCTTATTGCATTTCTACCTGGAACAAAATATGGTCATCGAAGCGAACATTCCTGATTTCACATCGCAAGGTATACCTTGACAATACGTCGAGATGAAACAACACCCCATTGTATTTTACTCCTGGAAGCTCAATGTAGCTGAATACTACTATGACATGCATAACAAGGAGTTCTTAGCCCGAGTTGAAGCTTTCAGAAAATGGTATTACTGCATCACAGGAACCATCGAACCCATTGCAGTATTTACTAATTATTGGAATCTACAATACTTCCTCATGACCAAGGCCTGTAGTGAGAGAAAAATCTAATGGGCACAGAACTTGGCAGACTTCAACTTCAACATTGTCTATAGGCCAGAATCAAGTGGTAGAAAACCAGATGCATTAAGCAGATAGCTGCAGTACCATCCTAAGTGGCGAGCTGTATAAAGCAAGAAGGTGTGCATTGTAAACCCTGTACATTTTAACCAAGTTGTAGTTATAGTGGTTGGAAAAGAGGAAGAAACTAGCCAAGAGGAAAGGACAGCGGAGCTACCCTACACTCAAGCTATGAGGATACACCCAGATGATTGAATACCACCTAAGGGCTCTAGTCACACAGTAGAACATGATATTTACACCCTGGAAGGGGCCCTAATACCTGTTGGCAGACAACCTACAATATTCACCACAATAGCCTTTGTATTACCTACAAAAGTCTATAGACAGAGGGCTCTACAAAGCAGCCTCACTGTCAGTACGGGGATCCTGGTTGGAATGGGAGTCATAGAAGGAGACTACCTTAGAGAAGTAAAAATGTCGCTTTCAATTTGAAGTACCATGACTACTATATAGGGAAAGGGGAATGACCTGCTCTACTGGTAATAGAACAGATTCATGATTGAGAGCACCAGGAAGAAATAGAGCTAGATGATACCAAGAGAGGTCAGGTGGGATTCAGAAGTACAGTGACCAGTGTGGTCAAAACCAAAACCAAAACTGTTCAGCGAAAAGAGAAGAAGGGAGTAAACCAATACTTTGACAAGTTTGATGAGCGGATGCAGAAGGCCTAACCGTGTAAGACACTGTCCTCTCAAATCCAGTAGTTATTAAAGCCACGGCACAGAAATTTGGCGGCCATTTCTTAAAACATGGAGAAGTTAAGAGCGCAGCAGACCATAACGAGAGGATAAATAGGAACAAATTGGTAAGGTGCTGAGAGGAGAGAAAGGAAATGCCAATACAGTGAACTTTAGCGGACAGCCTCCTCTGCTACAAAGAATGGCTGTTCATTGTGAAAGATAAGACCCTACAGATACTGTTGTGTAACGACCCAGCATACATGAGCTATGGCAAACGGAACCTATATCCATACAGGTAGCCAGGAGGCGAACAGATAGCAACTGGCAGGCAAGTAAGTACTTGACCTATGGAGACCCGATGGCCCGGGCTCCGAGAAGGAACAGAATTGGCTGGTCAGAGACTTAGGTACCTGGGTACACGCGGGAGCAGTCTCTGCTTGCTTAGAGACTTATGAAAGGACTGTTGCTCAGTTAGGCCAGGTAACTGGAGACAGGTCAGAAAGGTCTAGCGCCGGAGATGAGATAGACAGAGTAACAGGGAAAAGTTAACTTCTCCGCAAGACAATGTTACCCTACCCTCAGGATCAGGTTACCCTGCCTTGGGGCTTGTGTTACCCTGCCCAGAGTCCTGAGTTACCCTACCTTTCAATACGAAGTCCCTCGCCGAGTTCGGGAAAATTGACTGAAAGGTTTGTCACGCGAAGCCATGCATGATACGGGAGTCTGGGGTTCCGGTGGATGCTATTGGGCGAGCTACGTAGCTTCGAGGAAGCTGTAAATTGAGAAACCTATTGCTATCATACCCCACCGGCCGCGCCTTGAGGCCCGGACGTCATGGGCAAACGGTTGTGTAGTTGTCTGCAGTCTAGCAAAGCGGAATCTTTGCCGACAGGCTTGCAACACCGTACACGTCGCTGCGGTCCGGTCGACTGTAGGCTGTTCGGGCAATGTGCAAGGCGGCATAGGGTGGTAGGAGAAGTGCCTCCTCCAAGTTGTTCAGAGTAAAACGGACCAAAGCTGACGGAGTTAACGGGTGTTACCCGTGGGGGTCCCGCAGGTAGTCCCGGGTGGTGCCGTGGCGACTGGGACAGTTTTACACCTACGAAGCCTGAACGTGCTCCCAACGCTATAGGCTTTGAAAGGGAAGTGCAGAGACACTCAAAGCATGATTACTACTAAAGGTAAAGTAGATCCGAGGCAGTGGTCATGGGTGGTGCCCATTGGATCACTCACGGACTACTGCGCCCTGCGGAGGACCTCGGAAGCCTGTGACCTGTAGGTAGTAAATAGATAAACTGCTCGCGCTAGCTTCCGGAGTCAAGTAGAGATCAATGCATTTGGGAAGGGTGTTATATATAGTCTAGTTCATGAGGTGCCTTGACTGTTAGCCACTGGCCACACACCGATGCGCAGAAGTTTTCACGCCGGCGGGTAAAATGGAAATGCCCCGCGGAAATGATAACCGCATAGGATGAACACCACCTAGAGTGTGTCGACACATGCATGCCCGAAGGGTGTGCCCGGAGATGTATTGAACCACCCTTAGCAGAGAAGGGTGTACTCAAACGGTTGTAGTAAACTGATAAGGGAGTTTCTGGCATAAGATAAAACTACCTGAAAGTCTATGCGAGAACTGTGTTATTCCAAGAATCAATCCTCTCGAGAACTTAATTGAGTGAATGATCAGGCTTAACGACATTAAGTTTTACCGCTTGCTTTGCTCTTTCGTCGGGGTGAAATTTTGGCTATACGTTAGAAGTTGTTCGGTGTGGTCGCAACGTTGGGATCCATCTTTTTAGGGGTGCCCCCATTACGGTATATCGTTAGGTGAGCTGCACGCTTAACCCCTCTCCTCATTAATTGTTTCCGACCTTCGGCACTGACCTTGCGTGAATACTGGTAACCTTGCCTAGACCAAGTAGCCCCGGGTGGAAAGCGCAATGGCTAGTACCGAACTTCGAACCAGAATGGAATCCAACTCGGATTCTGACCTTGACCTTGACGAGAACACCGCCAACTCGTTTTGTGCGTCGGTTTTTGCGGATATTCGTGATACCGACTGGGACGGCCACCAGGTGCTCTGGGGGGCCGCTCCTATTCAGTTACCTGCTAAATCTCTTGATGTCCTGATTACAGACCAGGTCGCCGCGGCGCTCCCATTTTTCCAAGACCCTACCCTGGTCCACAACATGCTCCCTCCCCCACCGCACGGAGTTCCCTTTTAGCGAGTTCTCCCACGAATTTGTTGAACCTTACATCGATCGGGGAGTAGCCAAGTCGATTGAGGAAGCGAAGCGGGCACTGAAGAACTGGAACAACCAGTAGCACCAGGTATTCCGAACACACACCACTACGGCAGCGGTGCAAAGGATGAAGGTGCAGCAGGAGGCATACCTGCATATGATAAGGGATCAGCAGGCATTGAAGACTCAGATGGCAGCCTGGGAGAAGGCTTTTGAGGGAGGTTATAGTATTGATACTAAGAATGATGTACTGATATTAGAGGCCACGCCCCCACTCCCGCTCGTCCATATCAAGCCCCAGAATCTTGGTATAGAGTTGGCCATGAGAGCCGGAGACGACCACTGGAGGACAAATTTGAGCCCAATTGGTATACGGATGTTGGAAAGCCTGAAAGTGAGGGCCACAGTTATACCTCCTCCTTCTCAAGAGCATCTACAGGCTCCCTGTCGGTCCTCCCCTCAATTGGCCGCAGTAGGTCGCGCAGCCCAACGGTCGGGCCAACTTATGGACATTGAATAAGGAAAAGGACATCCAAACTACAGGGTATTACAGCACCAGATGCACCGGACCCTACTCCTCCTCCGACCCCGGCTCCAAACATTTCCCCTGCAACACCTTTAGTTGCAAGTCCCATAGCGCCCATCGCCACACGAAGACTCGCACCTGTGCCAGTTTTGTTGCCCGCTCCAGATACCTTCCCTGCCACAACATTCCCACCAGCAGTATCGGCTACCCCAGGGTTTCGGCCACTACACGCAGCGTCACCTGGATTCTTCGAACAGGTAAGACGCCAGGAGGAGCGAACACCCATGGCTCCATCCCGAGGGACTCCAATCCCCGGACCTGGGATGCCTGCCCGCTCCATTGCTCGGGCACCAGTCGCCCCCACGGCACCTGCGAAGCCAAGTCTTCCCGCTGGTCTCCCCACCATCACAAGTGGTGATTCGGACAGCCAAGACAAGTTCTGTCTCTTGGGCTCTAAGTCAGAAGAGACCTGGATGCGGTGGATTCATTACCACTCCTATGGGTGTAGGAAGCGACCACGGACCACGGTGTGGCATAGAAGGAAGCAGAAAGAAGGAGACGGACGACCGACATGTGGGTACTGGAGGTCATGGAGGTACGCTGGCCCCCCGATGCAACCCTTGAGTTGTCCAGAGTTGCAGTCTTTTCTGCAGATACCACAGACAGCGCCCAACCCAACTCCTGAGAGTGGGCGACGCCCTGTTCCACCACCGCCATCAGGACCATCAGGGGCTAACCCCACGGAGGATGGTAACCAGGATGGCCAGGGGGAACGGTTTGATGGGTACGATAGACACCGGGAATCCCAAGTCGGGAACAGCGCAGGTAGTGGGGACGGAAATGACCTACCTGGCGGTGGGACAGTGGGAGCAGGCGGAGATCCAGGGGACTCTGACCATGACAGCTCAGATGATGATGACAATGGAGATTCTCTCCCGGATTTGACCCCCTTTCTTGCTGCTCGCAAGGATACCTAGAGCAATGAGAAGAAACGACGGTGGGATCGCCAGGCCAAGAGGCTGGTGAGGGTCCTGAGGGGTACTGGTTCGGCTTCGAGGCCAAAACCAAGACACCGGCAGAAAAAGCCGGAGAAGCTGAGTGGCATCCCTCCGTTCCAGGCCAAAGTTACAGAACTCGCGAGCTTCTTAACCCTGGGCAGAGGTCAAATTTGAATACTTTACGGATTGCAACTTAACCGACATGGATAAGGTAAACTTGGTGATCCCTCTTGTTGAAGACTCCGCCCGGGCATGGTATCAGGGGCTGCATGGGCACATTAACAAGGAAGGCGCCAAGCGCACTGGCGTCCCTGTCAAAGCTAGCAACCCCTTACGGAGATGGAAACTGTTCCAAGAACGCCTGAAACGAGGTTTCGGCGGAGACCAGACCATGCAAGATCCATCCCTTCTCGCGGGGCGAGACCTTGTGGTGAAGCCCCATCACATCGACGAGTACTTGGATAAGATAATTGATTATATGTATAAGCTCAGCTATACAGATCCAGTACAGGTACGAGACAAGGTTCGGTCAGGCATCACACAAGAGGTTCGCAGTGCGTGGGCACTTAGGGAGCCCTATCCGACCAATCTGAATATGTACCTTGATCTTCTCTGGAAGGTTGAGCACACGCTGGAGGACAACAACCGGTTCAGCAACCGTGTCATCCACCCAGCCCCCCGGTCTCAACCGACTGAGAAAAAGCAGGATAAAGCCTCGACATCGGGCAGGTTCAAGAAAAAGGCGAAAGGTTCGGGCAGACCAAACCAGAGGTCTGCCAAACCTATTAATTTCAATGCGGGGAAACAGGCAAAGCCGGCCACTTCGGAGTATGGAATAGCGCATAACGAAATCCCATCGACTTTGACCGAACGTCGGAGAAAGCACAACCAGTGTACCGAGTGTGGACAAAGTGGTCACTTCTGGAGCAAGTGTACCGCCATGTCCCCAGTCCTTAGTTCATCCAAACATGCTAGTGGGTTGAAACGGTCAGCCCCGGTAAGACAGCTCACAGGGACCGACCAGCAGCTGAAGGGCATTGAAGCGCCCCCTCCAGCTTCCTCGTCCAAGATACTTGAAGCCCACCAGGCATCACCTCAGATCATGGAGGTTGATACGGACGGATCGGAATAGGTAAGAACCCATTCTGTTTCAGGTATAACCTCATTAGCCCATAGCCATAGACCCCTGAGGGATAGATGGATATAAGCCGTAGGAGTGGCTTCAGAGATGGGTAAGTACACTTCTACCACATAGGCGACCCTGATACTGACTACACCCAGGTGGTGTGGGCAGGTAGATGTTGCACGGCGTGCGCGGTGGACTGGGCTATCTCTGCTTTGTTGGGTTTCTGGTTATTCCCTTTGTTCTAGTTATACATATTTCTTTCACCATTTCCTTAGCTGGATGGGCAAGTCATAGGACATTATTTCGGTTGATGCTGAGTGAGGTCCCGCTGGAGGGGACGCATGACATTGGGGAAGCAAGGCTGCTTCGCTTGAAACTGGTCCGACCGTGGACATCTACCCACCTCGGGAGAAATTTGTTGTATTTAGTATAAACGCAATTGGTGCAGGCTGGACCTGATCAAACAACCGATGCGATTTCCAAGTTTACCTGAGGAGGATGCAGTACCCGAAATCATGCGGGCGTGATAGTAAACACCCTAGCTATTGATAAAAGAGGAATCCCAATCCCTTAATATTTACCGACCCATTGTGGCCGCTCTTGTATCGAAAGGCAAGAGACTAAAGGGAATTACCTAGCCAAGATGACTAACTCACCAAGACAAGTGAAGAGTCAGAAGGGTGAGAACTTGCCTCATCATAGTAAGTCTATCCACCTACGGGTTAAGTTAGACTGGAAGATGGAAGCGGGACAGGTTAGCGGGGAAGCGCTCCTGCTGCTCAATAGTAGGGCTGCTGGGCCGGTACTTAGTAGCCGATGGGTTAACCAGGGTCAGGCACCATGTGTACGACAAAAGGTAAACGTGCCGATAAGCGACGCTAGTGGTAATCACATTCCAGGGTCAGGTCTACAGTATACCAAGTCATGAGAGATGAAAATAGGTGACCACCACAATGAGATATGCTTTGAAGTCGCAGATATGCCCGACACGAAGGTGGATCGGTACCTACCTATGTCTTGGTTGAAAGACCATAGGCCTGATATAGGTTGGAAGACTGGATTACTAACCTGGCACTCAGATTTCTGCAAGGCTAACTGCCTGGCAGAGCAGGGGCGGTTAGTGTTCATGACCCATGAAGAGTTACTAGCCAAGGACGCTAGTAATATGTACCTATTGGGAATTGTGCAATTCTCCG
This sequence comes from Tuber magnatum, assembly GCA_003182015.1. Classification (NCBI taxonomy): domain Eukaryota; kingdom Fungi; phylum Ascomycota; class Pezizomycetes; order Pezizales; family Tuberaceae; genus Tuber; species Tuber magnatum. The sequence goes on from PYWC01000109.1 coordinate 417,592, forward strand.
ATGAGGAAGGTGCCGACATTACTGTTAAGCTACTCCCCGACTATAAGGACTTTGGGGATATCTTCAGTCAAGAACGGATTGAGGCATTACAGGAACACTCGAAGTATGACCATACGATCGAGTCGCAAGCTGGAACTCAACCTCCGTTCAGGCCTATCTATCCGTTATCGGAAAAGGAGCTTAAGGCACTCTGGGAATATCTCAATGACTGGCAGCGAACAGGAAAGCTACGGCGATCCAGTTCCTCAGCAGCAGCCCCTATCCTCCGCGTGCCAAAACCAGATGGTACACTAAGACTAGTAATAGATTACCGGGAGCGGAACAAAATCACGGTAAAGAGCAAGTATCCTCTACCGTTGATGAACGAGCTGCGAGATAGGTTAGGAAAAGCCATTGTGTTCACCAAGTTGGACTTAAAGAACGGCTACTACCTTGTGAGTATGGCAGAAGGTGAGGAATGGAAGACAGCCTGCCGGTGCAGATATGGACTGTATGAATATACGGTCATGCCGTTTGGGTTGTGTAATACCCCGGAACTTTCCAAAGCATGATAAATGAGGTCTTTCGGGACCTAATGGATGAAAGAGTCATCGCGTACAGGGATGATATCCTGTTGTACTCCGAAACTATGGAAGAGCATGTCATAATGGTGGGGCGTGTAATGGAGAAATTGCGGAAAGCTAGACTGTGTGTAAGCATGAAGAAGTCCAGTTTCAACCAATGGAGGTTGAATTCCGCGGATACAAGATCTCCTATATGGGGATCTCTGTATCGTCAGAGAAGGTGCGGACAATCGGGATTGGGCTCCTCCGACATGCATCGTCGACGTTTAAGGCTTTATGGGCTTTGCCAACTTCTATCGTCGGTTCATAGAAGAAGTCAGCCAGATTGCGAAACGTCTAACAGACTTGAAAAAGAAGGATGTCCGATGGGAATGGAAACCTACGTGTGAGCAGGCGTTCAACCATTTGAAGCAAGCGTTCACTTCCAAACCTATCCTAGCACATTTTGACCCTCAACGGCCAACCAGGCTGGAAACCGACGCTAGTGACTTTGCATTAGGAGCCGTTCACTACCAGTTCTGTGAAGATGAGAGATGGCATCCAGTGGCCTATCATAGTAGGAAGTTTCACACAGAGGAGATTAATTATGATGTCCATGACAAGGAAAGGATGGCCATCATGGCGGTATTCAAGGAATGGGATCATTTGCTGCCCTCAGTAATGGATCAGTTGGTGATCTATACGGATCATAAAAATTTGGAGTACTTCAATAGTACCAAGGTCCTTAGCCGAAGGCAGCACGGTAGGGCTGAGTTCCTGCAACCGTTTAACTTCAAGGTGGTTTACCGAGAAGGATGGTTGAATGACAAGGAAGATGCTTTGTCGCGGTGTAGTGACTACCACCGTGAAGGGGGGAGTGATTTTCCGCCACAGTCATTTTTTCGCCGCAGACAGTCGGTTGGGAGCCAGGAAAAGGACATGGTGTGACCACAAGTGTTGCAGGTGTGCCAAGGATTTCGGCGCTAGTCTTTCTTTTCAGACCAACTGCGGGTAGCGATAACCGAAGGCTAGGCGTATATAAGAATCCTGAAGGCAACAGCTGCTGGTGAGAAAGAGGTCGACCGACATTTCACAACGGAAAAGGGCTTGCTCCTGTACAAGAACGGGTGGTATGTTCTCAAGTGTCAGAATCTGAAGTAGACAATCATGAAGGCAAAACATGACTCCCGAATCGTGGGACACTGCGCGACTTACAAGACTATTGGCAGGGTTAGGGCTAACTTCTATTGGCCTAAGCTGGATGCGCATATCACTGACTACATGTGGACATGTGATGCGTGCCAAAGCAATAAATCTATCAGGCACAAGAAGTTCGGCCTGCTGGAACCTATGGATGTTCCTATGCGGCCGTGGACAGCGATTTCAATGGATTTCATTGTAGCGCTGCCGGAGCCCTAAGGGTATACCAAGATCTGGGTCATAGTGGACAGATTCTCGAAAATGGCCCCTTGCACACCCCTCACCACGCAGGTACCTATCAAGGAGCTTGCCTTCATATTCCTGAAGGAAGTTTGGCACCTTCATGAACTCCAAGAGTCAATCATCTCCGACCCAGATAGCCGATTCACACTCAAGTTCTGAATGAGTCTAATGGACTTGTTCCAAGTGAAACTAAACATTTCGACTGCATTCCACCCTGAGACTGATGGGTAGACCGGGTGGGTTAATGAAACACTGGAGCAGTACTTGCGTAGTTACTGTTTCTACCAACAAGATGATTGGGTTTCGCTGTCACCCCTTAGGGAGTGTGCGTACAGCACCTCGACATCAGAATCCACCAGGTTGTCATCTTTTGAGATCAACTATGGGTTTAACCCAAGGACAAACAGGTCCGGTATCCTGTCTGATAACAAGGGAATGCACCCTAGTAGTGAGCTCTTGGTTAAGGAATGTGAAGGAACCTGGGCCGAGAGTGGAGAAAGGATCCAACGGGCACAGGCAAGGCAACGGAAATGCCATGACCAGAAAAGGTTGCCATCACTGGACTACGTCACCCGGGAGGATGTGGCTGCTGGGTGCGGAAAGAAAGCGGACTGCGTGATGTTGAACCGAAAAAACATCTGCACCAAGCGTGCAATGGAGAAGCTGGATCACCAGATGTTTGGGCCTTTCGTGGTTAAACGTCGGGTGGGTAACCGCGCCTATGAACTCCCACTGCCCGCTAGATGGAGCATCCACCCAGTTTTCAATGTCATGTTGCTCGAACCCTATCGGGAGGATCCGGCAGGACGTAGGGTCTAGGAAGTCCCGACTCTGGACCTTGTAGACAACGAGCCCAGTTATGTTATCGAAGCTGTTATAGACAGCCGATGGTACAGAGGAGCAAAGGCGAAGTTTCTGTCCTGCTTCGTCTAGTACCTGGTTTCATGGGAAGGCTACGGGGCTGAGGAGAATTCATGGGAGCCCTATGAGATGCGGGAAGTCACAGGCTGACAGGCCATTCGGGATTTCTACCAAAGATACCTGTCCAAGCCCAGGGCCTATAGGCCTTTGGGGGAATCGAGTCATGGGAATAAGAGACGATGCTAATGGTTCGGGACGGACCGTAGAGAAGAGGGGAGTGATGTAACGATGCGGTATACATGAGATATGGCAAACGGAACCTATACCCATACAGGTAGCCAGGAGGCGAACTGATAGGAAGCGGCAGGCAAGCAAGTACTTGACCTATGGACACCCGATGGCCCGGGCTCCGAGAATGTACAAAATTAGCTGGTCACGGACTCCGGGACCTTGATACACAAGCGAGCAGTGTCAGCGCCCTTAGGGACATATGAAGGGGCAGTTGCTCAGCTAGGCCGGGTAACTGGAGGCAGGTCAGAAAGGTCTATCGCCGGCGACGGGATAGATAGGGTAAGAGGGAAAATTTAACGTGTCCGCCGCACAAGGTTACCCTACTCTCGGGATCAGGTTACCCTGCCTTGGCGCTTGGGTTACCCTGCCCAGAGTCCTGAGTTACCCTACCTTTCAATGCGAAGTCCCTGGGGAGTTTGGAAAAATTGACTTGAATGTTTGTCACACGAAGCCATGCAGGATACTGGAATCTGGGGTTCAGGGGGATGCTATTGGGCGAGCTACATAGCTTCGAGGAAGCGGTAAATTGAAGGCATTATTCCTATCATACCCCTCCGGCCCCGCCTTGAGGCCTGGACGTCATGGGCAAACAGTTGTGTGGTTGTGTGCAGTCTAGCAAAGTGGAATCTTTGCAGACATGCTTGCAACACCGTATACATCGCTGCCATCAGGCCGACCGTAGGCTATTTGCAGGACATACAAGGGGGCAGAGGGGACTAGGTGGAGTACCTCCTCCAAGTTGTTCAGAGTAAAATGGACCAAAGCTGACGGAGTTAAGAGGTGTTAACTGTGGGGGTCCCAAAGGTAGTCCCGGGTGGTGCCGGGGCAACTGCGAGAGTTTTACACCTACGATTCCTGAACGTGCTCCTAACACTATAGGCTCTGAAAGGGAAATGCAGAGACCCTTAAAGCGTGATTCCCACCACAGGTGAGGTAGATCCGAGGTAGTGGTCATGGGTAGCGCCCATTGGATCACTGCCAGACTACCCTGCCGTGCGGAAGACCCCGGAAGCCCGAGACCGGTAAATAGTAAAAAGACAAACCGCTCACGGTCGCCTCTGGAGTCAAGTCGAGATCACTACATATGCGAAGGGCGCCATCGATAGTCTACTTCATGAGGTGCCTTGGCTGTTACCCACTGGCAAGACAGGGATGCGCTGAAGTTTTTCACTCCAGGGCGGGCAAAATGGAAATGGACCACAGAAACGATAACCGCACAAGATGAACGCCTACTAGAGTGTGTCGATACATGCATGCCCGAAGGGTGTGCCAGGAGATGTGTTTGACCACCCTTAGCGGAGAAGGGTGTACTCGAATGGTTAGAGTAAACTGATAGCAGAGTTTCTAGCATAAGATAAAACTACCTGAAAGTCTATGCGAGAACTATCCTAGTCCAACAATCAATCCTCCCAAGAACTTAATTGAGTAAATCGTCAGGCTTAACGATATTAAGTTTTACCGCTTACTTTACTCTTACATCTGGGTGAAGTTTTGGCAATAAGTTTGCAGTTGTTCCGTGGGGTCGCAACCTTGGGATCCATCTTCCTAGGGGTGCCCCCGTTACATGTTGCTCAAAGCACCCATGACTCCAAGATGGTAGGGCATTCCATTCAAGAAATAATAGTAGAAATCATAACACAAAACTCCGAATGGACAGGGCTCAGATAATACAGAAATGACTATATACGGTCCTGTGATGAGTGTGAATGCAACCGGGCACCACAGCATGGGAGGTAGGAATTTCGACATCTATTCACACTACTATACAATGCTATAGACTTTAATCGCAGCTGACTTCAAAACCCAGGTCCTGATGTTGAAGAAAACACACAGATAAGCCTAGTTGTCGACCCCTTTACCAAGATGGCCCACTTTGTAGGCCTTAAAGAGAATGCAATGGCCCGGAATGTAGCCTTGGTCTTACTCCCCAAAGGAGGAAAGCAGGATAGGCTACCGATGGAAATTATCTCAGATGTGGATATAAACTTCGCAGGAGAAATCTCGGAAAGTCTCGGCTACCCCCTGGGAATTGGGTGGCAAATATCAACTGCATATCAACCCCAAACGGAAGGACTGACAGAACAAACCAACAAGCTGGGGCCAAGTCATCTCTGCAGTTTAATCAATCATAACCACGATAATTGGCATCAACCACATCTGCTAGCAGAGCATGGCTATAATAATTCACTTGCAAGTATGTAAGAGCTAACCACACTGTACATAATGTATATATACTACCCGCAGACAGAATAGGAGCAGCAGCGAGAATGTTGAAACCCAGGAGCAACTGCTTATACCCACTAGACGAAGGAAATACATGGACAGGTGATGGCGACACTGAAGATAACCAGAGAAGCCATGGGGCAGTATCACAATAAAAAACTAGTCCTCAGGCTAACTTTGAGATATATGACTTGATCATGCTAAACGCAAAAAGTGTTTGCACCAAGCAACCCTTCAAAGCTCTGATCCCAAAGTTGTACAGGCTATTTATGATCTGGGGGCCACATGGTAACCAAGAATTTAAGCTGGAAATATCAAAAGGGTGGAGGATCTATCCTGTCTTCCATGGACGGTTGTTAGAGCCCAATCAAGGCTTGGCTCAACCTGCTTGAGAACAACCTCCGAGGGCACCAGACGAGATAGATGGTAAGCAGGAATCGGACTTTGGAAAGACAGTAAAAACTGAAGTTATGCCATATACTTGCAGGGTTCATAGGAACAATAGGAGGTTCCATAAACTAAGATATTTTATGACGTAACGGGGGTGTTCAGTAGATGAAAACATCCGTGAACCACCAGTGCATTTGGAGCATATGGCAGCCTTAGTAGAGGGGTTTTGTATGAACAACCTGGAGATCCTGTGGATATAGAGGAAGGATGACAAAGAAAGTCTTTTCTGAGAATCGCTAAGTGAATGCACAAATGTTTTTCACCCAGCCCGGCTGAGTCCTTAAAGGAATTCAATTTGTACACTATTGGAGGAAATAGATTATAGAAATTCAAGCTGCACTCATAGACCGGGGAGCTTTTATTACATATAAGATAAAATGGCATAGCATAATAGACATGTCACATGATCATTAACAATAAGGTCATGTGTTCGATATGAGGGTCCATTAGAGTATTTGGAGAATAACATAATTTCGACTAATGCAATCCCAGCACAAAACCCTCAATTACGCCACCACCTAAGGTCTTTGATTGCACGACTTTTGCTTAATCCTGAAGAGCAGATTCTCCGCTATTCTTATAAGCTCAAGTGACATAATTCAGTTTGTTGGTTCTGGAGATAAACATATACCAAGATCACTCAGCTAGTCCAACTAACAGATGGCAACTAGGGAGTGTTTGGCTACTCCACTAGGAGTCCCCAGCTGCCATATAAGCAGCAAGAGTAAACAGCAAGTAAGTGGGTAGAGAAATCCAGAGGAAATCCTGAAGAGGGAACAATGCCCGGAGATAATCATTCCTCCACCCCAAGAGGTATAACAAGATAGAGCCCCCAGAGGGCCTGGTATACAAAATGTTGACCCTAAGTCGTAGGAGGCATAATCGCTATTGGTACAATACGGGCAATACCCGTGTAGGTCGACACTGATAACCCAGGGTTCTTGACGCCTTGTTAAGTCTGTGATCACAGCTAATGACCCTGTATGGAGAAGATGAATGAGTAGTCGCTTGCTATTGTGAAAGGGTTCAGGTGACTATTGATACAGTAGATATGAAGAAGTGAGGTTGGGAACACTCTCTTCATGGTCCTAAGCATTCAGAGTCAAGTGTGGTAAAGGTTTTCAGTCTCTACAAAGTTTGGACTATGAAAACAATAGGAATGATAGAAGGAGTAGATAGCCCATGAACACGCAGATGCGTAATATAAATATTGAGGTTCCTTCAAGCTTTTACAGCCATCATTAGAGACAGAGAAGAGATTTTATCAATATGTTTGTTATACAATATAACATTTCTACCTGTATTCATTTCGCGCATAGTAAGCCTTCCCAGCATTTACTTTATTGAGTATCAGGTCTCAGTCAGAACTTGATTGTCCTTAAAGTTGATGACTGCTAAACACATAGAGTCTATCATTCAGGTCAGCCATGTTATATCTTAAAATAGTAGTATGTACTTACCTATTCTGCACAATCTGTATCAATCTCCATTACCTGTGATAATAACTGTCAGACCTCTAAACCTCCTAGCAATGTGGCAGGGGGTGGAGCCTCAAAGCACTTTTGGCATTTGGCCATTCCTTGAGGCTCTCGTACTGAAGCTGACCATCTCAACCCATGGGGTTATTTGAATGAACTGACTACCAGGGCCATTGCAGTACACTTCTTTCACAAGTAGCCTCTGTGCCCACATTTGGTACACTAGTTATGCTTTCTCTGATATTCCGTCAATCGCAACATGGTTTTCTTATATGCATTGCATATTCAGAAGTCACCAACTTTACTCGTTTCCCTGTACCTGAATCCGTAGGTTTAGTAGACCTCTTGTTTTATATACATGAACCCTTATCCCTTTTCTTGAACTTTCGCAAGGTTGATGACCTGTCTTCCTTCTTCCCTCTTGGTTGAGGTTTGTCCCTTGAGTGGCAGACACTATTGCTGCAGTCGAAGTTGTATTCAAACTTGTATCCAACTTTCCGGGAAATATGAAGGTACTCCTGCAGGTCAGTTGAATGGGGCTCCTTGAGTACCCAGGTATTTCTAATGTCCTAGGTTATTCCCGACCGTACCTTATCTTATACTTGGACCAGATCTGCATAGCTCACGTTATACCCCCAGTCAATTCACTTGTCCAAGTAATTCTTAATCTGGTGTAGTTTCAAAACCAAGTCTCACCCTTCCAGACAGGATTGCTCTTGCTTTACTTGGTCTCCCCCAATGCTTTACTCTGGTCATTCCCAGAAACTCTTCTGCATTTGGAATAGGTTGTTATCCTTTACAGCAACACTAGTACAGAGAGCTGCTTCCGTGTTCTTGTGACTATAAAACCCCCGGTATGAAGCCTGAGCAGAGCCCTGTTAAACGGGATAACCCAGTTTACCTTGTCCATGTTAGTTAACCTGCACTCTACAAAAGATTCAAACTTGACCTCTACCAAGGTTAAGAAGCTTGTGAGTTCTATTGCCTTATCCTTAAATTGAGGTATACCACTCTGCTTTTCTGGCTTCTTTCCCTGGTGCCTTAGTACAGACCTGGCAGAGGACCCAGTACCCTGCAGGGCTCTTGCCAGCCCCTTGGCCTGATAGTCAAAGTATCGCTTCTTTTCATTGTTCCAATCCTGCTAGTCAACTCCCAGATAATGGGTTAAGTCAGCCAAGAAGTCAACACCATTACTACTATCACTACAATCATGATCAGAGTTGCCTCGATTACCACTAGCTCCCAGCATGCGGCCTCAAGGTAGCTACTTTCCACCTCAACCACTAGTGGCATTTCCACCTTAGGCTTCACGCAGTCCATTGTACTCATTTTACTCTTCCCATACTTTCCTTGGCTTACTCTGAAGGGGATGATCACCTGCTAGGAGTATAGGTGCCAGGGGCTGGGCAGGTAGCTAACCACCTCCCAATGGTATCTGTGTTGGTCCTACTTGGCTTATCCCAAGAAACTCCTAGAGCTTGGCACCAGTATCCAGCCCTGTTGGTGGTCATACACCCATCTGTGATCCATAATACCCATATGCTGGCTGGCCATCTCTTTCTCTACCTGGCCAGTATACCATAGGTACTCTGTCATACATAGTATATTCCCATGTATGATGGTATATCCAACTGATTTGTATTTCTTCTGCATTACAGTCTGAAAGACATTCATCTGTTTGTCCATCCAAATTACCACTCGATATGGCAGTAAGACCAACAGGGGCTCCTGCCTTCACTATTCCAGTAGGGATAACTGGTGGCCATGAAATACCATGGGACAGGGTTTGCCACACTGTGAGAGTGGTACCAAGCAAGGCAGCTTCAGAGTTCAAATCCTGCGAGGACCTGGTCTGTCAATTCATAATGTTGCAAAATAATAGAAAACAGGATCTCAAATAGGTTATCAGAGTACTAGTTAGTGCCTACAGTAGTCAAAGCGCAGGCATTGGGGTAGGTATCAGGGTAGGTGTGAAGACTGAAACAGGACCAGGTATTGGGACTGGTGGAGGTGTTGGTCTCGGGACAGCAAGTGGGCGTGTAGGTATCTGGCTCACTACAGGATTTGGGGGGACTCGGATATGACAGGACGTTGGATTCCAGGTATTAGCAGCCCTGATCCTTTTGGGCTTAAAGCGCCATTTCATTACCTACCTGGGTTCAGTGAGACCAATATAGAAACTACCAGCCTGACTGTCTGCTACGGCGCAAGGGACTACGAGGGAGCCAGTAGATAGTCTTGTAAAAGAAAAGGCATACGAATCGTGTTCCTCCCACAGTCTTTCTAGGATTCATATACTAATAGAAGATAGGTAGGCTCGTCACTCCTCATCTAGTGCCTGGCAGGCGGGCTCTTGCACAAAATCAACCTGTTTGGTATAGACACAAAGGACCGGAGGTGCAGCCTTGGTCATCAGGAGATCATTCTTAGTATGCGAGTCAGATACACCAACAAATCCCTTTATAAGGGCATTCATCCATGTAATGACCCAGGATACATAAGCTAGGGCAGTCGGAACCTTCACCCATACAGGTAGCTAGGAGGTGAACTGGTAGGAACTGGCAGGTAAGTAAGTACTGGGCCCACAGAGACCCGATGGCCTAGTCTCGGAGATGAACAAAGATACCTAGGGAGATACTTAGGCACCTGGGTACACTACGCAAGTGGTGTCAGCGTACTTAGGTACCTCAGAAGGGGCAGTTACTCAAGCAGGCCAGGTAACTGGAGGACGGTCAGAAATGTCCATCTCCAGCAATGGGATAGACTGGGTGTAACGGGGCACCACTAGGAAGATAGATCCCAAGGTTGCCACCACACGGAACAACTTCAAACTTATCACTAAGAGTTCACACTAGTGAAAGAGTAAAGTAAGGGGTAAAACTTAATATCCCTAAGCCGGATGCTTCACTCAATTAAGGTCGCGAGAGGATTGATTGTTGGAGTAAGAGAGTTCTCACATAGACTTACAGGTGGTTTTATCTGATGCCAGAAACTCCCCCATCAGTTTACTCCAACCATGCGAGCACAGCCTTCTCCACCAAGCGTGGTCCAACATATCTCCTGGCACACCTGGCGGGCATGCATGTGTCGACACACTCTAGGCGGCGTTCACCTTATGCGGTTAGCGTTTCTGTGGTATATGCCCATTTAGCCCGCCAGAGTGAAAACTTGTATGCATCAGTGTCTTGCCAGTGGCTTACAGTCAAGAGACCTCATGAACTAGACTATCTATGATACCCTTGCCATATGAATTGATCTCTACTTGACTCAGGAAGCTAACGGGAGCAGTTTATCTATTTACTGTTTACGGGTCGCGGGCTTCCGGTGTCTTCCGCAGGACACGGTAGTCCCACAGTGATCCAAGGGGCGATACCCATGATGACTACATTGGATCTAACTGACCTGGGGTAGGAATCATGCTTTTAGTGTCTCTACACTTCCCTTTCAGAGCTGATAGCGTTGGGGCCACCTTCCGGCTTGGCAGATGTAAAACCCTCCCAGTGGCCCAGGCACTATCCGGGAGTACCTTCGGGACCTCCACCGTTAACACTTGTCAACTCTGTCAGTCTTGGTCCATTGTACTCTGAACAACCTGGAGGAGGTACTCCACCTTCCATACTATGCTCCCTTGTATGTCCTGCGAACAGCCTACGGTCGACTGGATGGCAGCAACGTATATGCCGTTGCAAGCATGTCTCACAAGGTTCCTCTTTGCTAGACTGCGCACAAGTACGATTCTCTTTGGCCATGACATCCCGCCCTGAAGGCTGAGCTAGAGGGGTATGATAGGAATACTGTCTCTAATTTACAGCACCATCGAAGCTACGTAGCTCACCCGACAGCATTCCCCGGAACCCCTGATTCCTGTATCATGCATGGCTTCGCATGAGAAACATTCCAGTCAATTTTCCAGAACTCCCCGAGGGACTTTGTATTGAAAGGTAGGGTAACTCCGGACTTTGGGCAGGGTAATGTGATCCCGAGGGTAGGGTAACCTTGTCCAGTAGACAAGTTAACTTTCCCCTGTTACCCTGTCTATCGAGTCGGCGGCGATAGACATTTCTGACCTCTCTCCAGTTACCCGGCCTAGGTGAGCAACTGCCCCTGCACAAGTCCCTAAGTATGCTGACACCGCTCCTGGGTGTACCCTGGTACCTAAGTTCCTGACCAGCCAATTCGGTGCATTCTTGGAGCCCACGGCAGCAGGTATCCGTAGGTCAAGTACTTACTTGACTGCTACTTCCTACCAGTTCGCCTCACGGCTACCCGTATGGGTATAGGTTCCGTCTGCCATAGCTCATGTATCATGGGTCGTTACCGTGGGTAAAAGGCAAAAGTTGTCTGGTCCACCGGACGACGCTACCCTACTCTCAGGATCAGGTTACCCTGCCATAGGGCTTGGGTTACACTGCCCAAAGTCCTGGGTTACCCTACCTTGCAATATGTAGTCCCGCAAGGAGTTCGTAAAAAAAAGCGGAATGTTTGTTATGCGAAGCCATGGATAATACTGGAATCAGGAGTTCTGGGAAAGGCAATTGGGCGAGCTACACAGCTGCGAAGAGGTTGTAAACAGGAGACATTATTCCTACCATACGCCTGCGGCACTGCCTTGAGGCACAGACGTCATGGGCAAACAATTGCGTGGTTCTGTGCAGTCTGGCAAAGAAGGATCTTTGCCGACCTGCTGGCAACACCGTAGATGTCACTGCCGTCCGGTCAACCATAAGCCGTTCACCGGATATACAGGCGGGCATCGGGTGGAAGGTGGAATGCCTCCTGCAAGTTGTGCCGAGTAAAATGGACAAAAACCGACGGAGTTAACCGGAGTTGACAATGTGGGTCCCGAAGGTAGTCTGCGGTGGTGCCACGGCGGCCAGCGGAGTTTTACACCTACCAGGACAGAAAGTGTGCCCAGGGCCCCAGGCTCCAAAAAGGAAGTGCAGAGACACCGAAAGCATGATTCCTGCTACAGCTAAGGTGGATCCATGGTAGGGGTCATGGGTAGCACCCATTGGACCCTTCCAGGATCACTGTATCCTGCGCAAGGCTGCGAAAGCCCGAGAACTATAAACAGTTGACCGATAAACCTGTCATAGTAGCTTCTGGGGCCACACAGAGATCAATGCACATGGGAAGGCTGTCATAGATAGTCTAGTTCATGCGGGGTCTTGCCAGTTGGCCATTGGCAAGATGCCGAGGTGCAGAGGTTTTCACTACGGCAGGTGAAATCAAAATGTACTTCAGAAACGATAACCGCATAAGGTGAATGCCGACTAGAGTCTGTCGACACATGCACACCTGCAGGGTGTCCCAGGCGACATGTCGGACCACCATTAGCGGAGAATCGTGTGCTGGAATAGTTGCAGTAAACTGATAGGCGAGTTTCTCGTACAAGATAAAACTGCCAAGAGAGTCTATGCGAGAACTCTCCTACTCCTACAACCAATCCTCTCGCGACCTTAATTGAGTACACCATCAGGGTAAACAATATTAAACTTTACCGCTTACTTTGCTCTTACGTTTGGGTGAACCTTCGGCAATAAGTTTGAAGTTATTAGGTGATGTCGCAACCTTGCGATTCATCCGTCTAGTGGTGCCCCTGTTCCGGTATATCGTTCAGTGACCTCCACCCTGAACTTCTCTCCTGATTAGTTGTTTCCAGACTTTCGCCACTGACCTTGTGTGAATACTGGTAAACTTGTCTAGACCCAGTAGCCCCGGGTGGAAAGGGCAATGGCTAGTACCGAAGCGCGAACCAGAATGGAATCTAACACGGACTCCAACCATGACCTGGACGTGAACTCCGCCAACACATGTCATACCGGAGTTTTCGCAGATGTCCATAGTATTGAATGAGATGGCCACTAGTAACTCTGGGAGGCTACCCCTATACAGTTAACTGACAAATGTGTTGACCTTATGATTACAGAGCCTCGCACTGCGGCACCTTCATTTTTCCAAGACTCCACTCTTGTTCCCAACATGAGCCCACCACTGCCTGGAGGTATCCCCTTTGGTCGATTCTGTCATGAGTTCGTCGAACCTGATATCATCCGCAAGGTAGGCAAGTCACCCGACGAAGCGAAGTGAGAGATGAGAAACTGGAACAACCACCAACAGCAGGTGTTCCACCAACAGGTTACTATGGCACCAGTTGAATGGATGAAAGTGTAGCAGGAGGTATACCTGTGAATGCTGAAAGATCAAAAGCCTTTGATAGATCGTATGGCAGCGTTGCAGAAGTCCTTTGCCAGAGGGTATAGTATTGATGCTGTGAATGACGTGCTAATAATCGATGCAGCATCCCCACTTCCACTTGTCCACACCAAGCCTCAGAACTTTGTGCTGGAATTGGCTATGAGAGGCAGAAACGAACAATGGAGGGCATACTTAAGCCCCGTGGGAATACTTATGTTGGAAAGCCTCAAAATTGACGGCTACAGCTACACCTCCTTGGTCACCAGATCATCAACGGTATCTCTATCTATCCCCTCCTCCGGCGCCCACAGTATCTCTGGTAGCGCAGCGATTCAACCAACAGACAGACGCTGTGTTATGAAAAGCACCTCAAAGCCTCAGGGTATCACGGCACCAGATACGCCTGCCCCTACTCCTCCCCCGCCCCCTGCTCCCACTATCCCCACAGCAACACCATCAGTTCCAACACTGGTACCTCGCATCGCCGCCCCAAGACCCACACCACTACCAGTTTCATTGCCCGCTCCTGATACCTTTTCTGCCACAGCCTTCCTCCCAGCGGTATCGCTTACNTGCCCCTACTCCTCCCCCGCCCCCTGCTCCCACTATCCCCACAGCAACACCATCAGTTCCAACACTGGTACCTCGCATCGCCGCCCCAAGACACACACTACTACCAGTTTCATTGCCCGCTCCTGATACCTCTCCTGCCACAGCCTCCCCCACAGCAGTATCGGTTACCCCAGGGTTCTTGCTACTACGTGCAGCGTTACTGGGACTTTTTGAACAGGTGCGGTGCCATGACGAACGAGCACCCATGCCTCTACCATGGGGACTCCAATCCCCGGATCTAGAACACTTGCTCACTCTGTTTCATGGGCACCCATGGTTCCTTCTGCAGCCTGAAAACGCGCTCGTCCCTCCGTGCTCCCCATGGTCACAAGCGGCGAGTTGGCCAGCCAGGACGGGTTCTGCTTGTCAGGCTGCAGAGAAGACAAGACTTGGATGGGGTGCATTCATTACCACATATATGGGTGCAGGAAGGAAGGACGGACTCCGCTAAGGCACAGAAGAAGACAGAAGGGGAGAGACGGATGACCAAGATGTGCGTACTGTGGGTCATAGAGGCACACTGGGCCCCGCATGCCACCCCAGAGCTGTCCAGAGCTTTGAGCATTTCTGCAGATAACTCAGTCGGCATCTAACCCAACTCCGGAGTCTGGGCGATGCCTGTTCCAGCACCGGCATCAGTACCACCAGGGGCGAACCCCCACGAGGATGGCAATCAAGATGGCCAGGAGTAATGGTTTGATGGGTATGACAGACCACGGGAGACCCCAGGTGGAAGCACCAGGGATAGGGGGGACGGAAATGTAGCAGCGGGCGGTAGTACGGTAGAGGCAGTATGAGAGCGAGGGGACTCTGACCATGACAGTGCAGATGATGGTAATGCCGATTCTCCCCCCGATTAAACCCGCTTCCTCGATTCTGGCAAGGATGACTGGTGTGACGAGAAGAAACGACTGGCGGACAGCCAGGCGCAGACGCTGTCCAGGGAACTACCGAGCAGATCGACCTCATGGCCATCCACTAGACAGCGGCAGCAGAAGCTGGAAAGTAATTATGGCATTCTGGCATTCAAGAGAAAGGTTACCGAACTCACTAGTTCCTTGACACTGGTGGAGTTTAAGTCCAGGTAGCTTTCTGGCTGAAGGTTGAGCGATATGGACTAGGTAGACCTGTAGATTCTACTTCTAGAAGACAGCGACTAAACATGGTAGCTCGGGCTGCCCTTATACATCAACAAGAAGGTAGCCAATCGCACAGGAGTTCCTGTTAATAACGGTAACCGGTGGAGAATGTGGAAAGGGGTCAGGGAATGGCTGCAAGGGAGTTTCGGCAGTGACCAAGGGGAACGAGACCAATCCCTTTGGGAGTGGCCATAGCTGGTGATAAAGCCACATCACATTGATGCGTACCTGTATACGATTATTGACTACATGTATGAGTTGACTATACAGACCCTGTTAAGGTACGAGATAAGGTACAGGCAGGTATTACTCAGGAGGTTCGGAATAGCTGGGCGCTCCAGGAGCCCCATGCAACCGACATGAACAACTACCTTGGCATGATTTGCCAAGTTGGTGTAACGGGGGCACCCGTAGGAAGATGGATCCCAAGGTTGCGACCGCACCAAACAACTTCAAACTTATCGCCAGAAGTTCACACAAATGTAAGAGTAAAGGAGACGGTAAAACGTAATATCGTTAAGCCTGACGCTTCACTCAATTAAGGTCTCGAGAGGATTGATTGTTGGAGTAGGAGAGTTCTCGCATAGACTTTCAGGTAGTTTTATCTTATGCCAGAAAC
>PYWC01000109.1:434340-463590 GCA_003182015.1 Tuber magnatum
CTTCCGGGGATAGACACACTCGGCCTTTCTCTAGTTACCCAGCCTAGCTGTGTATTGGCCCTTCATAGGTCCCTAAGTACGCTGACACCAACCTTGGGCATAGCCATGTACCTAAATACTTGCCCACTAAGTCTGCTCATCTCGGAGCCCGGGCCATCGGCTCTCCGTAGGTCAAGTACTCACTTGCCTGCCGGTTCCTACCAGTTCGCCTCCGGGCTACCTGTATGGGTGTAGGTTCCGGCTGCCATAGCTCACGTATGCTGGGTCGTTACAGTTGGACACAGGCAGGCAGGCAACAACCGGTTCAGCAACAGTGTTATCCACCTGGTCCAAGGGTTTCGACCAACGGACAAGAAGGACCATAGGTCATGGACTTCTGCAACGTTCAAAAATAGGGAGAAACGTTCAGGCAGACAGAACCAGAGGTCTGCCAAAGCTACTAACTTCAATGCTGGGAAACAGGCAAAGCAAGCGACATCTGTGTATGCAATAGCGTATAAGCAAATCCCGTCGACTGTGACCGAAGGTCGGAGACAGCACAACCAGTGCCCCAAGTGTGTACAATGGGGTCTATAACATGTTTGCACCAGGCCCTAATCACCTAGCAGTACCATAGGAGCAGATGGCTTCTTGATCAACAAGAAGCGAGTATGGCAAACTAAAGGAGTCTTCGAACAGGTTGGAATAGTGAATTAAAGAAGTAACCGCTCAATCAAGTATATTAAGAATACAGTCCGTCGAAGTCTGCTGTTTCCACTGCGGGAATTATGGGTCTTTCAATACAGCATATCGCCTATCTCCAGTATGAGCCATATTCCAAAACTTCGCGTGTATCAACCCATAGCACACAAAACAATACCAGGATCAAACGATACTGAGAAACCAAACATAAAACTAGGTGTTTATCAAGCGATAGCACATGAGCCAACAACAGTATTAACTAATGCTCTGAAACTAAAGATAAAACAAGGTGTGTATCAACCGATAGCATACAAAACAATACAAGGATCAAACGATACTGTGAAACCAAACATAAAACTAGGTGTTTATCAAGCGATAGCACACGAAACAATAACAGTATTAACTAATACTGTGAAACTAAAGATAAAACAAGGTGCGTATCAACCGATAGCATACGAAACAATACAAGTATCAAACGATACTGTGAAACTGTAGCGTAAACTAGTCTGGTCCCCGTGCTGGTTACATTCCGAAAATGAACTAACAGTTTCACCAAATAAAATAATCTAATGAAATCTTAATAGTCGTTAAACCCGCTATTCTCCTGAAAGGCCCCATCGGACCGATCCTCCTTGTCATTGCCATCCTGCAACAATCCCATGTCATACTGCAACATCCATTCTGCTCCCTCCAGCCATTTCTCTAAGCACTCCTGGTATGCTGCTTCGTGCACAAAGCAACCTGATCACTTGTAGTGCAGTAGGTCAATGCAATTTTGTACTGTCCGGTGCTGCCAGTCTTCTGTCACGATATTGATCGATCCGCAATCGTCGTAGTAGTTGATGTAAAGTATTTTCCATATCCTTGTAGTGGAATGGTTCCACTGCGCAGTAGTCTGTCAACAATAATAGGTCATCCCTTGATGCTTATTTCCCTGTAGGTCGACATTTCAGAGTTTTGTAAAGCGGTTATGTTTGCAGGAGGGTAAAGGTTTGCAGGAGGATGAAGGTTTTTCTTTCAGTTTGGAGCAGTAGTAGTGTGGTATTTTGTCTGCAGGGTAGTTTGAGGGATAGCGGGTGGTATTTATGTCTCAGTATTGACCTCGGTTAGGTGTCGACCTCTCTTAAGTATTCCGGGGAACGTGGGTTGTATTAATTTCGCTTTCTTCTGTCTCCATACACATCTCCCATTTTCCTGTGCTCTGTTAATGGTCACTTCCAAGGAGGAATATATCAGAAATTACTTCACCCCACAACCATCCTGTTGTTTCAGTTGTTATTTCTGGATATTTGGTGCAAATATGTAGGAATAGTCGGTGTGTAAGGTATCGTCTAGGGATAAGATCATGGTTCACCTCCAGTCCCATTGGCTGGTGGCGCAATCACTGCGGTACTTGCTCATGGTTTGACATCGTAAGGCTGTTGGATTGTGTATTTGTTTCCTTGTTATTCCCCGTACCCGGCCTGGGCCAGCCGAGTTAGGTATGCCACTTCATCTTTCATGACTGGATTCCCAACCTCGCTGCTTTCGAAATCACTTTCAAAATGGACTAACCAAAATCCATCCTGTATCTTTTCATCTGTATCTAGAGGGACGTGTTGTATTTCTGGCTGGGTTGGGCTCCATACCACTGTTACCTGGTTTATGGTAGAGGGTAGCTTGTCCTCTGATTTGTTGTCCTCCCACCCTTGGTTTAACGGTTCCAGCACATTTGCTAACCCTTTGAAGGGTTCTCAGCTCGTTTCTGTTTCGGGATATTGCATCCATTTTACCAGAAACTGGTCGTGGTCAGAATGCTGCCTCCGGTACTGTATGACATCCGCCTCCGATTCTGATTTAATATTAACTATAATTGGAGGCCGCTTTGCATGGCTGCTTCCGCAGAAGACAGTATTTCCATTAGGGAGATGTCGTTTCATAGTAGATGCGTGGAATGTCACTTGTCCGCTTTGGTACATTCTGCTGTCCATTCCTACTGCGTAGTTTTGCATATATTCATCATATTCACTTATCTTAAATGGTCCTCTCCAGCACAGTTGCAGTTTCTTGCTTTATCCAGATTCCGTTGTGAAAAGGCTTCCATAAACCAAGAACAGGTTGCCTTTCCCTAGAGGTATATGGTGTCGGCACCCTTTTGCTGCCGTTCTCCTGCTACCAAATCGGGCCAATTTTATAGCATTAAATCCCTTCTTCTGGATTGCTTGCTGTCTATTTAACAATTTGTCGGTGGCCGGTACTACGGAGCTCTTGAAATTCACCATGCGGAGTAGCAGGTAGTTTTTTCCAAAAACAGTCTTATACGTTGACATACCGAGGGTTTCTGACCATCCTGCATTCAGGTATGCCGCCGTTTCCGGTATGGCATCAAACCAGTTGTTTTATCTTGTATTGACTAGATTTCGAAGAGCTGTTTTTAATAGACGCATTTTCCTTTCAACTGGTCTATTCGTTCCATGGTGGTGAGCTGCCGCCTTGATATGCTCAATGCATAGCGATCGACACTGCTGTCTCTACACATGTGACTCAAATCGTCGGTCAGCATCGCTTACTAAAGATGTTGGGTAGCCATGGGGTCTCAATATTTTGTTGTATAGAAGTTCCCAGGATGTTAGTACCCTCACTTGCTTAGTTGTAGGTATGAGCCATGTAAATCCGTAAAAGCTATCCATCATACCTAGGATTGTGTCATATCCCCCCGGGTTACGGAAGGCTCCCGCAAAGTCAATGGCTATCGAATTGAAAATTTGTGATGGTAGGACAATTGCCTGAGCCTTTCCTTCTTGGAACTGTGTGGGTTCCTTGTTTATCTAGCAGGTGTGGCATTGGTTCACCTACGCTCTGAAGGCCTTGCGCAATTCAGACCAAAATAGATACTTCGTAGCATACCATGAGCTTTGTTCAGAACTGTGGTGGTCTTTGTTGTGGATTTCGCTAATGACGTACTCCCTGAATGTCGTATTTCCATATACATGGCCTTTTGGAATATACTGGCAGTCTTCCCCGTATCTGGTTTTTGCATATCGCATTCCATTCACAACCTTCTAGAAGGATAAATCTTCTATGGAGTCCATGCTTTTATTGAGTTTTTTCCATATTGGTTCTCTCCAGTATGCTGCCACCATATATGCTGGGAACTTCCCCATCATTTCATTAATTGTTTCTAAGATACCACGCTCATGTTCTGTCTTGGTACCTCTGGTTGTCTCAGGTTCGTCATCCTCCTCGCTGACTTGCAAGACCGCGTAAAGTCGCGGTTGATATTCACTGTTCATTGGGGGTATCACAGATACTATTGTTTCATTGTTGAGGCTTTCTGATCATTCTCCTCGTCTAAA
This sequence comes from Tuber magnatum, assembly GCA_003182015.1. Classification (NCBI taxonomy): domain Eukaryota; kingdom Fungi; phylum Ascomycota; class Pezizomycetes; order Pezizales; family Tuberaceae; genus Tuber; species Tuber magnatum. The sequence goes on from PYWC01000109.1 coordinate 438,357, forward strand.
AGGTGGCGGGCTACCCGGTCCTCACATTCGGAATCCCACTATTGTCTGATAGGTAATGTCCTTAATCGCTTCTGCCCGTCCGAGAGGTGGCGGACTATCAGGTTCTGGCATTTGGAAAGCCTGGGCTTTGGGCTTTACCAGTGGTGGGACTGCATAAGATCTGGGTGTCAGCTAGGAAATGGTGGATGGCCCTTCCCAAGCACTATTTGGTCCTCCACCAATCATTTGTTGCCATTCCTAGACATTGATCTCAAGGGACTCCGGAGGGCTTGAGTCAATTGCCGTACTTGGGGGGCTTGGTCCTTCACTAGGAAAGTAAGGGATTGGTTTTCTCCGGCATCTAGGATGGTTGTTTGTGTATTTGATCTCGCTTTGATGATATGGGCAATGATCCACGTAACAGTGTGAGTAGTGCAAGGTGCTATGTAGGAGTTCCTCAAGTGGCGTGCTTCACAGGGTACACTGGTCGCCCCATCATTTCCTGCAGTAATTGAGCGAGGGCTTTCAGGGGATACAGGGGCCTCGTTACGGTACTTAGTGTATGAGCAAGGAGGGGAGATAGGGGAGATATCTGTTTCGCGGTCCATGATGTTTCATTCTTGCTCTTAGACTGTGGTATCCGAGATGTCGCCGGTTTCCTTAGAATGATTGTAGACATCGAGTGGATTCAAGTCTGATTCTAGCTTGTACTTCTGGGAAAGGGAATCAGCTAAATGGTTCACGCTTACCGGTGCATAGACTATCTTCGGTTTGTACTTTCCTCAGGCACCAAGCCATTTAACTTGCTTCCTGCCGCGGTTCTTGGCCGTTTGTAGGTGTGTTAGGGGCTGGTGGTCTGTAACTACCATCCAGGAATTTCCTATTAGAACATTGTGGAACTGATTAAGCGCTTCCGCTATTGCTAAGTCCTCTATAGTGGTGGTTCCAGAATTCATTTGTGCATCGGTGAATTTCCGGCAGTACAACGCAGCTGGTCGAGCCATCTCGCAAGTGGGTCCTTGCCCTACCCTTGCCACTATCCGCAAATCAGAAGCATCTATTACTAGCGACCTTGATCCCTTGCTTCTTATATCTATTGGCCATATCACTTGGTGATCGATAATTCACTTTTTTACCATTTCGAATGCGCTCTAATAGGTGCTTGTCCATACCAATTCCGCATTCCCTGTTAACTCCGTTAATGGTGCTATCATGGTTGCATGGCGTGTCCAGAACTAGGCCACATAGATCACTATCCCTCGCGAGCGTTGCAATCATTTTTTGTTTTGGGCTGTTTGTCTACCTGCGATAGATGATATTTTCTAGGGCGTTGTAAGGATTCCTACGCTAGCCACTATGTGTCCTAGTACTTCTAGCTTGGCGGTGAATAGTAGTGACTTCTTTTTGCTTGGATACCATTTTGCCTTTCCGGATCGTTCACATACCAGTCATATGTACCTTTCAAATTCTTCCGGTCTGTCCGCGAGTATAAGAATAGCATTAATGTATACCCACACAAAATGATATATAAATTCGCTTAGCAGGTCATCCCTTATTCGTATAAATGTTGCTGGTGCATTGATGTCGCCTTGTAGTATTACTTTGCGGACAAATCCTCTCAATGGGGTTTTAAAGGCATTGACCTTAGCTCTATCCTTATCCACTCATCTTTCGAAGTATGTATCGCTTAGGTCAATCTTACTCCTAAATTTTACTCGTCCAATGCGGTTAAGGATCTGCTGTTGGTTGGGATTGAGGGACTATCCATGATCCTGTTATCGTTTCTTACTTTCAAGTCCACCAGAGGGGGGATCCTTCCATCTGACCTCAGGTGTATGAATATAGGTGCCACTCCGGGAACCTCCTGTTGTACATTTAGTCCAGCTCGTAATTTCTCCTTTATCCAGTTCCTCAGTTTCTCCTTGTATGCTTCCGGAATCGAGTATCCTGGTTGGTTGTTGAGATCAGTCAGATTTTTCAGCCAAATGTGCTGGTTAATCTTGTGCACAGGAGGTAGCGTTTCAGGGACCTTGTCTTGGAATACATGATTGTACTCTTCTAACAGTGTTGCTGAGGTTGCATCTGTAACGATGGGTTGGAATTCCCTGCTTGTTGGTTTGCATAGTATTCGCAGTTTGTCATCCAGAAACTCCACTGCTGTGTCCCCACGCCTGATAAGGGCATTGTATCTTATCAGGAATGGCATTCCAATTAGGGCTTCATACATTGCCAAATTTTCTACCAACATCTCCTGATTTGTCCATTCCTTTTTCCTAATACCTATGGTCAGCCCAGGTTTCTTGTGGCTTGAAGAGCAGGAACCTTTCATTGCCATATTGACTGTTCTTGGTTGGAGTACAGATTACGTTTGTATGCCGTGGGTCGAGGGTAAGGTAGTCCTGATAATGTCGCAACCGATTGTTCCTGTATCGAACAGTACCTTTGCTGAATGGCCCTCTATGCAGATCATTCTGTCTAGTGCATCATGGCCCCACGTTGTTAGTGCTGGTTGGGTTTGGAGGCATTCCATTTCCACCCAAACAATTTCCACTTCGTCATATTCAGTTGCTTCCATGTGGTTTGTGCTGGCCTCTCGCTTGGTTCTTTTTCCTTTTCCCTATTTCTAATAGCGGTCCTTTGCATAGTGCCCCTTTTTTCCGCATTCGAAACAAGCCCCTTTATCAAATCATTTCTGCTTTTTCTCGCTTTTGTCTTTCCAATCTTTGTAGTATGGTTTATCCTTCCTTGTATTGTCCTGCCATGATGATCCTTTACTGTTCTTCTGCTGCGGTATGTGGTCGCGGTAAACTCCTGTTTCATAAAGGATAGCGTACTTGCATTCAGTCCATTTAACCATGTTATCAAATCAGTCTCCGTATTCTTCCATGGGTTTTACCTCCTGGCGTTATCTGGGATGCATTGCTTCATACAGTCTTTGTCGCAGTGTGTACTAAGATACTATCCACGTAGGCAATTGTCCATGACATATCAGGACATCCGTCGCGACTATGGTTATTCTTTCGATTTTCCTGTTTCGTATTTGCTCGATATCCTTGAACATTTTATATATTTCCTCCCTGTTTCGCGAGGATTAGAATCTATCTCTGAAGCATTTCATCCAGGTCAGTTCATGCATTTTTTCACTACTCTGGTAGTGGTTCATTTTTCGGTAGTATGCTTGCTTTGCTTTTGTGGTACTGCAACGTGCAAAGTACGCTCCGCTTGCTTCTTTGGGTATTTCCTCTCGGTGCAGGGCACGGTATTGAGAAGTAGTTGTTACCCATCTATCAAATGCTTCAGGTGTTAGCTCTTCCTTTTCACGTGAGCACGTGGGTGGCAGCGGGAGCTTGATTTGTGGTCCTGTTGACCTGGCTTGGCGGCGGGAAGACCTGGCAGATTATCCTTCAGACATATTGTTGTCTGAGTCTTCGCAGCAGGACCTCTAGTCCAACGAGTATTCTGCAGAGTTGCTAGAAGGCTCTTCTAGCGGTTCTTTGGCAACACCATGATCTGATATTTCTTCGTCGTCATCTTCCTTCTTAGGTGTGCCAACAGGTAGGCTGCCTCTCTTTGGTGATTGCGCTGGTGCCTTTCCTTTGCTGGGGCTGGGGGGAAAGAGCCCAGGAAGGCTAGTTGCACCCTGTGCTACCACGTCAGTTGATTTGCTAAAGGTCTGCCAGGCCAAATATTGGGCTAATTGTCTTTCTGCTTTGTCGATAGAGAAGTCGCTCTTTGGCCCTTTCGTTTTCTTGGGTTGCCTTCTTTTGGTAAGTCTATCTCATCGGACCTGCTGCCTACTTTGACCCTCTAGTGACTCAACAGTGGGTTACTAGTGGAGCCGAGCCTTGTGCGGATCTGCTGCTCCCCACTGCTGGCTTATTATTTACTGGACTTTCAAAGGTCAATCAGACCAGGTTGGGGCAGGTTTGTTTAACCACTTGCTGAGGTTAAAAAAGTGCAACGTGTTTGGGCCAGTCCCTAACCACATAGCGGTACCAGAGAAGCTGCTGGCTTCTTGATCAACAAGAAGTGAGATCTGCTAGCTTAAGGAGACTTTGGACGGGTAAAATCGGAGATCAAAGAAGTAACTATCCAACCAAGTATGTAAAGAATACTGTCTATCAAAGTATGCTGTTTCCACTACGGGAATCAGCGCTCTTTGAATACAGCATATCGCTTATCTCCAGTATGAGCCATATTACAAAACATTCTACCTATCAGGAGGTAGCACATGAAACAATGCCAGTATCAAATGATACTGTGAAACCAAACATAAAACAATCTGTGTATCAACCGATAGCACACGAAACATAAAACATAAAACATAAAACAACCTAGTACCCGTACTAGTTACACTTGAGGCCAGATATGTTTGAGATACCTGCTGGTCACATACCTCTGTTGTGATAGCCCTCTGTTTGCTCAGATTGTAGGTAAACTTAAATCAAGCAGCCTTGAGTTTGTCCGCAGAGAGGAGCTGTATGTGGATGGTAGACTTTATTACCATGCTTTCTGCTATTCAGGAGATGGAGGATGATACAAATCTTGAAACATGCATTCTTGCGACATTCAATTCAGGGACGATGTTTATCATTCAAACATCCTTGCGGTAAACTGTACTCATGATAAGTTATTTGATTATGCACTTAGACGATGGTCGTATCGCTGCGGAAACTTTCGAAAGGGAACGTATTGCCGGCAGGAATGTTCTGCCAGTAAGAGAGCGAGTGTACTACCTGCATGTTTTAATATATTAACTAAAAACAAAATCAGTATTTACTAGCTCCTGAACACTTGGTGTGTACAGGTAGATCTTGTTCTTCTTGTATAAGAACTCACCACTCCCGGAGAGCTGGTTGGCCCAGGATAGGCTAAGAATACGTGGAGTCCAGCTATCAAAAGTCAGATGACGCTTTAACCAAATATGTCCAGGGATATAGCTCACAGGATGGCATAGTTTTTTTAGAAACATATAAATTGTAGCTCCACAAATTTACTTGTCATACTATCATACCGCGGGAATGGTAGTGGAATATACACTTCTCAAGCATAGAACTGGTATATACATCGTACTAACATAGGTGCAGTTGTTGGTTGCCAGAGGAGGTAGTGCACGGGTTTAATATTTTGCTTGAGTTGTACAGTAATGATGGTTGTAACAGTATTGCTGGGTGTCATCTACTCTCACATATCTTGTATGGAATGACAAGGTTTGCTAAGATGAAGTAGATTAGAAGTTTGGCTAAATATATTGTCTTTTCCAGGTTTTTCAATATTTCTCTTTACTTGCAGATTGACAAGGATGTGTTTTTACATAATATGGCTTTTATCAGGATAGATATATTAAGGTGTTAGTTTGACGGGTCCTCGTAGTTCATAACTACTGATAAGTACTGTAAGAAGAAGCTGATCAAGCATGGTTCACCTGTTGTTGGATGCTTCAATAAAGATTCTTATAAGACCAATTGGTCCGATACCAGGTGGATAGAGGGCAATTGTACTTTTGTCATATTTCAGATAAATTGTATGTCAAATCATGTACATCTATTTATGCTTCAGGGGAATGGTTAGGAGAGGGGGCTAAAGCTCCTCTCTCTCTTGCCACTTTCCTCCAGATGAAGCCTTGCTTCTTAGTCAATTGAGATTAGGTTGAATGCAGAGAATTGAGTGTTTGTACAATAGGGTTGAAGAAAGTAGCACTGGTAAATCTAATTGCTTGTCCTATATAGTTGGGATATCTGGCCAATAGCTTGAGGAAGAATAGAGCATATTCTATCCACTGTACTTGTATTAACAGCAATAGCAATTAAGTAGTATTTGGGCCAATGTTGTTAACAACATATATATTGTCTATAATAGTCAAAGCTTTTAATGGCAACATCAAAAGTGAATATATTGTAAATTTTATTATATTTGGAACATACCAGTTATATATAATGGCTCTATATAGAAGATAACTATCATAGAAGTAAAGATTGTTGTTTTGTTCACTCCTTTATACATGATCAAGGAGTAAAACATGTAACCCATAGCTAGGTGCGGACCTATAGCACTTCCAAATAGGTTATGCCAAACTAATAAAATCACCTCCATCCCAACTGCCTAACTGTATGGGCAAAACTGCAACCACCCTGCATATATGAGCTATGGCAGACTGAACCTACACACATGCAGGTGGCTCGGAGGCAGAGCAGTGGGAATAGGAGAGCAAGTAAGTGTTTGACCCAGGGAAGCCGGATAGTCTGGGTTCTATTATGAAAAGTGAGAACAACACCCTTCCGGGGTGTTAATATACTCAAGAATTGACCAAGGACAGGTTACCCAGCATGACAGGGAAACTGGGCTGGTAAAGGGGAGAGAAGTCTATCTCTGCTTTAGGAATAGACAGGATAACAGGGTAAAGTTGCCCTGACCTCCAGAGTGAGTTGCCCTACTCTAGGATCAAGGTTGCACTGGCTTTGAACCTCGGTTACCCTGTCTAGGTCCAGAGTTGCCCTGCCTGGCAATATAAAGACCGTCAGGAAGTTCTGGAAATATAATGGGAATATTTGTCACAGAAAGCCAGGCAGAATAGCGTGATCAGGAGTTCTAAGAGATATATATTAGGTGGGCTACGCAGCTCCAAAGAAGCTATAAACTGGAAACATTATTCTTATCACACCCCTGCAGCCCCGCCTTGAGGCCCGGACGTCAAGGGCAAATCACTGTCTTGTTGTGCACAGTCTGGCAAAACGGAATCTTTGTAGACGTATTTGCAATACCCTGTACATCACTACCATCCGGTTGACCATAGGCTGTTATCAGTATGAAGAAGGGGGCATAGAGTAGAAGGTGGAGTACCTCTTTCAAGCTGTGGGGGGTAGAACGAACTAAAACCCGCAGATTTAAGGGGAGTTAACCGTGAGGGTCTTGAAGGTAGTCCCGGGTGGTGCCAGGGTGAGCGGGAGAGTTTTACACTTATCAAGCCCAAGCATATACCCAACGCCATGGGCTGTGTACTGGAAGCCTAGAGTCACTAAGAGCAAGATTCCTATCGCAGGGAAGGTGTATCCAAGATGGTCGTTATGAATAGCACTATGACATGTTCGGGCCGGCCCATAGTCGTGTATCGGTACGATAGGAGCAGCTGGCTTCTTGATCAACAAGCAGCGCGCGCTACTTACCAATGGAGGCTTCAGAGGTGCGTAATAGGAGATCAAAGAAGTAACTTTTCAAGGAAATATATTTAGAATACTGTCAGTCAACGTCAGCTGTGTCTATCGTGAAAATCAGCAGTCTTTAAATGCAGCATATTCCTTATCTCTAGTATGAGCAATATTCCGAAAGGTTATGTTTATCAACTGATAGCACACGAAACAATACTAGTATCAAGCGATAATGTGAAACCCAACATAAAACGTTCTGCATATCAACCGATACCACACCAAACAAGATAAGTATCAAGCAGTCCTAGTGCAACTCCACATAGACATAACCTAGTACCCGTACCAGTTACACTCCCAACATAAAATCTCCATTTCACCAAATAAAATAACCTAATGAAATCGTAATAGTCGGTAAACCTGCTATTCTCCTAAAAGTCTGCATAAAGCCCATACTCATTGTCACCGCTATCCTGCAACAATCTTCTATAGTCCTCCATCAACCATTCTGCCCCTTCTGGCCATTTCTCCAAACACTCATGACTGAGTACTTCATGCAAAAAGCAACCTGATTCCTTGTAGTGTAGTAAAATGACCCAGTGCCGGACCGCTCCATCCTCCCAATCCACCGTTTCGATACTGATCCATCCACAATCATAACGGTGTCCATATAAATTATCTTCCCATATGCCTCCAGTGGAATTATTCCACTGCGCAGTAGTTCTGCGACGATAATATGTCGTTCCTTGATGCTTACTTCATCGTAGGTCGACATTTCTTGGCTTTGGAAAAGAGTAAAGGTTAGTAAGAGTAAGGCCTGTTTTACGAAAAAAGCTTTATTCAGTTGTGGTATCACCGTTATTTTTCTCATCCTATGTTTGTAGCGAGGTAGGTGGTATTCGTATCTTAGTGTGAGCCTCGCTTAGGCGCTTAGGAGAAGGTTGGTGGTATTTAATCTTAGTTTCCCCCATTTCCATTCACAAATCACATTTTTCGATACCTAGGTAGCAACAACTACTGAAGTGGAAAACATCACTTAGTATTTCGCCCCCCAACCGTCCTGTTGATTCAGGTGTTATTTCACGACATTTGTTGCAAATATGTATAAATAAGCACTATGTAAGATATTGTCTAGGCATAATATCACGGTTCACCAACAGTCGCATTAGGTGATGGCGCAGTCTCCTGGGCACTTGCTCCTGGTATGACATCGTAACGCTGTTGGATGGTGTCTGTTTTCTTCGTTCCCTATTCTCCATCCTCAACTGCGGCTAGCTGCGCTAGGTATGCTGCCTCCGCTGCCAGGACCCAATTCTCATCTTCGCTGCTTTCAAAATCACTTTCAAAGTGGGCTGCCCAAAACCCGTCTTGTATTCCTTGTTCCGTATCTGGGTGGAGGTGTTGGATTTCCGGTAGGGTTCGCCTCCATGCCACCGTCACATAGTTTATTGTAGAGGGTAGCTCATCCCGCAGTTTGTTGTCCTCCCACCATTGAATTACTAGTCCTGTCCCATTTCCTAGTCCTTCCAAGGGTTCCCGACTGTTTTCCGTTTCTGCATATCCCACCCATTTTATTAGAAATCGGTCGCAATGATATCCCCTTCTGTGGTCTCAAATAGCATCCAGTCGCCATTCCAGTTTCTTGGTAACCACGATAGCAGGTGGTTTTCCATAGCTTCTGCCAGGGAACACAGTATCGTCACCGGAGAGATACCTTTTCACGGTCGATGCGTGAAATGTTACTTCTCGGTTTCTATAAATTCTTCCATCCATTTCTACCATATGATTTTCTGTATAGTCATCATATACAATTATTTTGAATGGCCCTCAGCAGCGCGGTTGTTGTTTCTTACTTCGTCCCGATTTGGTTGCAAAGAGGGTTGTATAAACTGGCAACTGGTTATCTGTCCCAATTGGTGTGTGGTGTCTGCGCCGCTTTGCTGCCATTGTCGTACTCCAGAATCACGCTAGCTTGATAGCATTGAATTCAGTGTTTGGGCTTGCTTGGTGTCTGTTTAACAATTCGTCGGGTGCTAGAACTGTGGAATTCTTGAAATTCACCAGAGGGAGAAGAGGGTGGTTTTTCCCGTAAACTGGTGTGTATGGTAACATACCAAGTGTTTCGGACCATCCTGCATCTAAGTATGCCGCCATTTCGGTATGGTATCAAAGGAATTGTTTTTTCCTGTATTGACTAGGTTTCGAACAGCAGTTGTCAATTGTCAAATTTTTCTTTCGACTTTTCTGTTGGTCCGATGGTAGCCTGGTGTTGCTTAGATGTGCTCAATTCCGCGCGATTTACAAGGCTGTCTGCATACATGGGACTCAAATCGTGAGTCCGCATCACTCACTATTGTTCTTGGATTGCTGCGAGGTGTAAATATCCCCTTGCGTAGTAGTTCCCAGGATGTTATTGGTCTTACTTACTTGTTGTTTGGTATAGGGTATGTAAATCCTGAAAACCTGTCTATGGCCACTAGGATAATGTTGTATCTCCATGAATTGTGCAAAGGTCGCGCAAAGTTAATGGCGGTTGTGTAACGGGGGCACCCCTAGGAAGATGGATCCCAAGGTTGCGACCGCACCAAACAACTTCAAACTTATCGCCAAAAGTTCACACAAATGTAAGAGTAAAGTAGACGGTAAAACTTAATATCGTTAAGCCTGACGCTTCACTCAATTAAGGTCTCGAGAGGATTGATTGTTGGAGTAGGAGAGTTCTCGCATAGACTTTCAGGTAGTTTTATCTTATGCCAGAAACTCCCCCATCAGTTTACTCCAACTGTTCGAGTACACCCTTCTCCGCTAAGGGCGGTCCGACACGTCTCCTGACACCCCCTTCGGGCATGTATGTGTCGACCCGCTCTAGTCGGCGTTCACCTTATGTGCATATCGTTTCTGCGGCGCATTTCCATTCTGCCCGCCGGAGTGAAAACCTCTGCGCATCGGGGACTTGCCAGTGGCTAACTGTCAAGACCCCTTGCTGAACTAGACTATCTATGACACCCTTCCCATGCGCGTTGATTTCTTCTTGACGCCGGAAGCTACCGTGAGCGGTTTATCTATCTACTATTTACGAGTCTCGGGCTTCCGGTGTCTTCCGCAGGGTACGGTGGTCCAGGAGTGATCCAATGGGCGCTACCCACGACCACTACCTCGGATACACCTTACCTGCGGTAGGAATCATGCTTTTAGTGTCTCTGCACTTCCCTCTCAGAGCCTATGGCGTTGGGGACATCCTTGGGCGTGGTAGGTGCAAAACGTTCCCAGTCGTCCCGGCACCACCCGGGACTACCTTCGGGACCCCCACGGTTAACTCCCGTTAACTCCGTCAGTTTTGGTCCGTTTTACTCCGAACAACTTGGAGGAGGTACTCCACCTTCCACCCTATGCCCCCTTATATATCCTGCGAACAGCTTACGGTCGACCGGACGGCAGCAACGTATACGGTGTTGCAAGCGGGTCTCCAAAGATCCTCCTTTGCTAGACTGCACACAACTACACAACCGTTTGCCCATGACGTCCGGGCCTCAAGGCGGGGCCGGAGGGGCATGATAGGAATAATGTCTTCAATTTACAGCTTCTTCGTAGCTGCGTAGCTCGCCCAATAGCATCTCCCGGAACCCCAGATTCCAGTATTATGCATGGCTTCGTGTGACAAACATTCCAGTCATTTTTCCCAAACTCCCCGAGGGACTTCGTATTGGCAGGTAGGGTAACTCAGGTCCTTGAACAGGGTAATCCAAGCCTCAAGGCAGGGTAACCCTGTTCTGTGGGTAGGGTAATCTTGTCCGGTGGACAAGTGGATTTTCTCCTGTTACCCTATCTATCCCTCTTCCGGGGATAGACACACTCGGCCTTTCTCTAGTTACCCAGCCTAGCTGTGTATTGGCCCTTCATAGGTCCCTAAGTACGCTGACACCAACCTTGGGCGTAGCCATGTACCTAAATACTTGTGTCCACTAAGTCTGCTCATCTCGGAGCCCGGGCCATCGGGTCTCCGTAGGTCAAGTACTCACTTGCCTGCCGGTTCCTACCAGTTCGCCTCCGAGCTACCTGTATGGGTGTAGGTTCCGGCTGCCATAGCTCACGTATGCTGGGTCGTTACATCACTCCCCTCTTCTCTACGGTCCGTCCCGGACCGTTTAGCGTCGTCTTTTGTTTCCACGACTCGATTCCCCCAAGACCCGATGGTCCCTGGGCTTGGACGGATATCTTTGGTGGAAATCTAGCATGGCCTGTAAGCCTGTCCCTTCTAGCATCTCATAGGGCTCCCATGAGTTCTCCTCAGCTCCATAGCCTTCCCATGAAACCAGGTACTGGACAAAGCGCGACGGAAACTTCGCCTTTGTTCCACCATACCAGCGACTGTCCACAACAGCTTCGATGACGTAACTGGGCTCATTGTCCACGAGCTCGGGGGTAGGGATCTCCTTGATCCTACCCGATTCCGGATCCTCGCGATAGGGTTCCAGCAGCGTGACATTGAAAACCGGGTGGATGCTCCATCGGGTGGGCAATTGGAGTTCGTATGCTCGGGTACCCACCCGACGTTTGACCACGAAAGGGCCAAACATCCGGTGGTCCAGCTTCTCCATGGGACGCTTGGTGCGGATGTTCTTCCGGTTCAACATCACGCGGTCCGCTTTCTTAGCCCGCCCAGCAGCCACATCTTCCAAGGTAACATAGTCCGGGGATGGCAGCCGTTTCTGGTCATGCCATTTCCGCTGCCTTTCCTGTGCCCGTTGAATCGTTTCTCGAATCTGTTGCCAGGTTCCTTCCCATTCCTTAACCAAGAGTTCACTACTTGGGTGTATCCCTTGGTTGTCAGACACAACACCCGACCAGTTTGTCCGTGGGTTGAACCCATAATTGATCTCAAATGGTGACAACCTGGTGGATTCTGATGTTGAGGTGTTATACGCATACTCCGCAAGGGGTAGCAGCGAGACCCAGTCATCCTGTTGATAGGAACAGTAACTACGCAAGTACTGCTCCAGTGTCTGATTAACCCTCTCAGTTTGCCCATCAGTCTCTGGGTGGAATGCAGTCGAAACGTTTAGTTTCACTTGCAGCAAGTGCATCAGACTCATCCAGAACTTGGATGTGAATCGGCTATCTCGGTCGGAGATGATTGACTCTGGCAGTCCATGAAGGCGCCAAACCTCCTTCAGGAATATCAAGGCAAGCTCCTTGATAGGTACCTCAGTGGTCAGGGGTATGAAATGGGCCATTTTCGAAAACCTGTCTACTATGACCCAGATCTTGGTATACCCTTCGGACTCTGGCAGCGCGACAATGAAATCCATTGAAATTGCTGTCCAAGGCCGCATAGGAACATCGATAGGTTCCAGCAGCCCGAACTTCTTGTGCCTGATGGATTTATTTCTTTGGCATGCATCACATGTCCGCACATAGTCAGTGATATGCTCATCCATCTTAGGCCAGTAGAAGTTAGCCCTCACCCTGCCAATGGTTTTGTAAGTCCCGAAGTGTCCCGCGATTCGGGAGTCATGTTCTGCCTTCATGATTGTCTGCTTCAGATTCTGACCCTTGGGAACATACCACCTGTTCTTGTACAGGAGTAAGCCCTTTTCCGTCGTGAAATGTCGGTCGACCTCTTTGTCACCTGCAGCTGTTGCCTTCAGGATCCTTAAGTACTCCTGGTCTTCGGTTATCGCTACCCGCAACTGATCCAAAAAGGAAGACTTGAGCCGAAATCCCTGGCACACTTGCAACACCTGTGGTCGCAAGATGTCCCGTTCCTGGCTCCCAACCCACTGTCCGGGGCGAAAAAACGACTGTGGCGGAAAATCACTCCCCCCTTCAGGGCGGTAGTCCCTACGCCGCGACAAAGCATCCGCCTTCTCATTCAACCGTCCTTCTCGGTAAACCACCTTGAAGTTAAATGGTTGCAGGAATTCAGCCCAGCGGTGCTGCCTTCGGTTAAGGACCTTGGTACTATTGAAGTACTCCAAGTTCTTATGATCCGTATAGATCACCAACTGGTCCGTTACCGAGCGTAGCAAATGATCCCATTCCTTGAACGCCGCCACGATGGCTGTCATTTCCTTGTCATGGACATCATAATTAATCTCCGCTGGGTGGAACTTCCTACTATGGTAGGCCACCGGATGCCATCTCTCATCCTCACATAACTGGGAGAGAACGGCTCCTAATGCAAAGTCACTAGCGTCGGTTTCTAGCCGTGTTGGCCGTTCAGGGTCAAAATGTGCTAGGATAGGTTTGGACGTGAACGCTTCCTTTAAATGATTGAAGGCCTGCTCACATGCAGGTGTCCATTCCCATCGGACATCCTTCTTTGTCAAGTCCGTGAGGGGTTTCGCTATCTTGCTGAACCCTTCTATGAACCGACGATAGAAGTTGGCAAAGCCCATAAAGCTTTGAACGTTGACGACGCATGTCGGAGGTGCCCAGTCTTTGATTGTCTGCACCTTTTCCGACAACATAGAGATCCCCATATCGGAGATCCTATATCCGAGGAATTCAACCTCCCGTTGGTGGAAACTGGACTTCTTCATACTTACACATAGTCTAGCTTTCCGCAATTTCTCCATTACACGCCTTACCATCGCGACGTGCTCTTCCATAGTTTCGGAGTAGATCAGGATGTCATCCATATACGCGATGACTCCTTCATCCATGAGATCTCGAAAGACCTCATTTATCATGCTCTGGAAAGTTGCCGGGGCATTACATAACCCAAACGGCATGACCGTGTATTCATACAGTCCATATCTGCACCGGAAGGCCGTCTTCCATTCCTCACCTTCTGCCATCCTCAGAAGATAGTAGCCGTTTTTCAAGTCCAACTTAGTGAACACAACGGCTTTTCCTAACCTATCTCGCAGTTCATTCATCAGCGGTAGAGGGTACTTGCTCTTCACCGTGATTTTGTTCAGCCCTCGGTAATCTATTACCAGTCTTAATGTACCATCTGGTTTTGGCACAAAGAGGATAGGGGCTGCTGCTGAGGAACTGGATCGCCGTAGCTTCCCCGTTCGCAGCATGTCATTGAGATATTCCCGGAGTGCCTTAAGCTCCTTTTCCGATAACGGATAGATAGGCCCAAACGGAGGTTGAGTCCCGGGTAGCAACTCGATCGTGTGGTCATACTTTGAGTGCTCCGGCAAGGCCTCAATCCGTTCTTGACTGAAGATGTCCCCGTAGTCCTTATACTCAGGGAGTAGCTTGACAGTAATGTCAGCACCTTCCTCATCGGAGAATTGTACAATTCCCAACAGGTACACATTACTAGGGTCTTCAGCTAGCAACTCTTCATCGGTCATGAACACTAACCGCCCCTGCTCTGCCAGGCAATTAGCCTTGCAGAAATCTGAGCGCCAGGTTAGTGATCCTGTTTTCCAATCTATGTCGGGATTATGGTCCTTCAACCAAGACATAGGTAGGTACCCGTCCACCTTGGTGTCGGGCATGTCCGCGACTTCAAACCGCATTTCGTTATGGTGGTCGCCTATTCTCATGTCCAATGATTTGGTATAGTGCAGACCTGACCCCGGAATGTGATTACCGCTTGCGTCGCTTATCGGCACATGTACCTTTCGTCGGACACATGGTGCCTGCGTTTGTTTAACCCATCGGCTACTAAGCACTGGCCCAGTAGCTCCACTGTCGAGTAGCAGGAGCGCCTCAGCGCTTACCTGTCTAGCTCCAATCTTCCAGTCTAGCCTTACCCTCAGGTGGATAGACTTGGTATGGCGAGGCAAGTTATCACGCTTCTGCCTCTTCACTTGTCTTAGGGACTTAGTCATCTTGGCTTACTAATTCTGATCTCTTGCCTTTCGACACAAGAGCGGCCACAACGGGTCGGCAAACGTTAAGGGATTGGGAATCGTGTTATCAATAGCTAGGGTGTTTACTATCACGCCAGCATGATTTCGGGTACTAAACCCTCCTCAGGTAAACTTGATCATAGTATCATTTATTCAATCAAGTCCAGCCTGAACTAATCCCGCTTGTACTAACCATAACAAATTTTCCCGAGGTGGGTAGAAGTCCGCTGTTGGACCGGTTCCAAGTGAAGCAACCTTGCTTCCCCAATGTCGAGCGTCTCCGCGAGCGAGATCTCTCCCAGCCTCAACCGAAAATAATGTCCTGTGACTTGTCCGTCCCACTAAAGAAATCCTGAAAGAAATACAAATAACTAGAACAAAGGAAATAACCTGAAAACCCACAAAGGAGAGATCACCCTGTCCACCGCACACGGCCTTCAACATCTATCTGCCCACACCACCTGGGTGTAGTCAGCATCAGGGTCGTTCATGCAGTAGAGGGGTACTTACCCATCCCAGAAGCCACTTCCGGGGCTCCTTTTCATCCATCCCGCAGGGGTCTATGGATACAGGTTATTAAGGTTATACCTTTCGCAGAATGGGGTCTTACCTATTCTGAGCCGTCAGTATCAACCTCCATAATCTGAGGTGATGCCTGTCGGACTTCAAGTATCTTTGACGAGGTAGCCGGAGGTGGCGCTTCGATGCGCTTTAGTCGCTTGTCCGTACCTGAGGGCTCGCTTACCGGGGCTGACCGTTTCAACCCACGAGCCTGTTTGGACGAACTAACGACTGGGGACGCCGCGGTGCACTTTCTCCAAAAGTGACCCGTTTGTCCACACTTGGTGCACTGGTTGTGCTTTCTCCGACGTTTGGTCAAAGTCGACGGGATTTCCTTATGCGCCAGGGCATACTCAGAAGTCCCCGGCTTTGCCTGTTTCCCCGCATTGAAATTAGTAGGTTTGGCAGACCGCTGGTTCTGTCTGCCCGAACCTTTATCCTTCTTTTTAAACCTTCCGGAAGTTGAGGACCTATCCTCCTTCTTGTCCGTTGGTTGAGACCGTTGGACAGGGTGGATAACTCGGTTGCTGAACCGGGTGTTGTCTTCCAGTGTGTGTCCAACCTTCCGAAGAAGATCAAGGTAGTCGTTCAAGTCGGTAGGATGGGGCTCCTTCAGTGCCCACGCGTTCCTCACTTCTTGAGTAATGCCCGACCGTACCTTATCTCGTACCTGCACAGGGTCTGTATAGCTAAGCTTATACATATAGTCAATTATCTTGTCCAGGTACTCATCGATGTGATGTGGCTTCATCACTAGGTCTCGCCACTCAAGGAGGGATCGGTCTCGTTCCGCTTGGTCACCGCCGAAACTCCGTTCAAGCCGTTCCCGGAATCCTTTCCACGTTCTTAACGGGTTACTGTTATTAACTGGAACTCCGGTACGCTTGGCTGCCTCCTTATTGATGTGGGAGTGCAGCCCAAGATACCATGTTCGGGCAGTATCTTCTAGAAGGGGGATCACCAGGTTTACCTTGTCCATATCGGTCAACCTGCACCCAGCAAAGTACTCGAACTTAACCTCTACCAGCGTCAAGAAGCTGGCGAGTTCGGTGACCTTTCCCTTAAACGCCGGAATGCCGCTCAGCTTTTCCGGCTTCTTCTGCCGTTGTCTAGATGATGGTCGTGCAGCCGCCCTACTCCGTAGTTCCCTTGACAGCTTCTTAGCACGGCGGTCCCACCGTCGTTTCTTCTCGTCGCTCCAGTCATCCTTGCGAGCGCCGAGAAAAGGGGTCAAGTCGGGGAGCGAATCGGCATCATCATCATCCGAGCTATCATGGTCAGAGTCCCCAGGATCTCCACCTGCTCCCGTAGTACCACCGACAGGTGGTCCATTTCCACCTCCACTACCCCCGGTATTTCCACCTGGGGTCTCGCGGGGTCTATCATACCCATCAAACCTTTCCTCCTGGCCATCCTGATTCCCATCCTCGGGGGGGTTAGCCCCTGATGGTACTGATGCCGGTGGTGGAACAGGTCGTTGCCCACTCTCAGGAGTTGGGTTCGGAGCCGCCTGAGTTATCGCCAGAAACGACTGAAGCTCTGGACAACTCAAAGGTTGCATTGGGGGCCCCGCGTGTCTCCATGACCCACAGTACCCACATGTTGGTCGTCCGTCTCCCTCCTTCTGTCTTCTTCGGTGCCTTACCGGGGTCCGTGGTCCCTTCCTGCACCCGTACGTGTGGTAATGAATCCACCCCATACGGGTTTCTTCCGATTTGCAGCCCGACAGACAGTACTCGTCTTGGCTGTCCGACTCACCACTAGTGATCGTGGGGAGGATGGAGGGAAGAGTTGGTTTTGACGGGGCAGAGGGAATCACGGGTGCCCAAGGAACGGAACGAGCGGGTGTCCCAGGTCCGGGGATCGGAGTCCCTCGTGATGGAGCCATGGGTGCTCGCTCTTCCTGGCGCCTGACCTGTTCAAAGAATCCAGGTGAAGCCGCACGCAGCGGTCGGTACCCTGGGGTAACCGATACTGTTGGCGGGAAAGCTGCGACAGGGAAGGTATCAGGAGGGGGCAATGAAACTGGTAAAGGTGTGGGTCTTGGGGCAGCAATAGGAGGTACGGGAGTTGCAACCGACGGTGTTGCAAGGGGGTTAATGGGAGCGGGGGTCGGCCGAGGAGTAGGGTCAGGTGTATCTGGTGCTGTGATACCCTTTGGCTTGGACGTCCTTTTCTTAACCCGACGCCCATCGGTTGGTCCAATCGCCGGACTTCCTGAACGACTACGGGCGATCGAGGAGGGGACAGACAGAGAGCCTGTTGATGCTCTTGTGAAGGACGAGGTATAACTGTATCCTTCCCCCTTGAGGCTTTCCAACATCCGTATGCCCACGGGGCTTAGGTACGCCCTCCACTGTTCATCCCGGGCTCTCATAGCCAGTTCCATCCCGAAGTTCTCCAGCTTCGTGTGGACAAGTGGGAGTGGGGGCGCCGCCTCTATCATCAGTACGTCATTCTCAGCATCAATACTATAACCTCCCGCGAAGGCCCTTTCCAGCGCTGCCATACGATCCTTCAATGCCTTCTGGTCTCTTAACATTCGCAGGTATGCCTCCTGCTGTACCTTCATCCATTCCACCGCTGCCGTAGTAATCTGTTTACGGAACACCTGCTGCTGCTGGGCATTCCAGTTCTTCAGTTCCCGCTTCGCATCCTCAATCGACTTGGATACCTCCCGGACGATGTAAGGTTCGACGAACTCGCGGGAGAACTCGCTAAAGGGTACTCCTTGCGGTGGAGGAGGGAGCATGTTGTGGACGAGGGCGGCGTCTTGGAAGAACGAAAGCGCCGCAGCGCGAGGGTCTGTAATCATAAGATCAACACATTCATCAGGTAGTTGAATAGGGGCGGCCTCCAGGAGCAATTGGTGACCGTCCCATTCAATACCGCGGACGTCCGCGAACACCGAAGCACGAAATGTGTTGGCGGAGTTCTCGTCAAGGTCAAGGTCTGAATCCGAGTTGGATTCCATTCTGGGTCGACGTTCGATACTAGCCATTGCGCTTTCCACCCTGGGCTACTTGTTCGAGACAAGGTTACCAGTATTCACGCAAGGTCAGTGCCGAAGGTCGAAAAACAATTAATCAGGAGAGGAGTTAAGCGAGGAGCTCGCTTAACGATATACTGTAACGGGGGCACCCCTAGGAAGATGGATCCCCAGGTTGCGACCGCACCAAACAACTTCAAACTTATCGCCAAAAGTTCACACAGATGTAAGAGTAAAGTAGACGGTAAAACTTAATATCGTTAAGCCTGACGCTTCACTCAATTAAGGTCTCGAGAGGATTGATTGTTGGAGTAGGAGAGTTCTCGCATAGACTTTCAGGTAGTTTTATCTTATGCCAGAAACTCCCCCATCAGTTTACTCCAACTGTTCGAGCACACCCTTCTCCGCTAAGGGCGGTCCGACACGTCTCCTGACACCCCCTCCGGGCATGTATGTGTCGACCCGCTCTAGTCGGCGTTCACCATATGTGCATATCGTTTCTGCGGCGCATTTCCATTCTGCCCGCCGGAGTGAAAACCTCTGCGCATCGGGGACTTGCCAGTGGCTAACTGTCAAGACCCCTTGCTGAACTAGACTATCTATGACACCCTTCCCATGCGCGTTGATTTCTTCTTGACGCCGGAAGCTACCGTGAACGGTTTATCTATCTACTATTTACGAGTCTCGGGCTTCCGGTGTCTTCCGCAGGGTACGGTGGTCCAGGAGTGATCCAATGGGCGCTACCCACGACCACTACCTCGGATACACCTTACCTGCGGTAGGAATCATGCTTTTAGTGTCTCTGCACTTCCCTCTCAGAGCCTATGGCGTTGGGGACATCCTTGGGCGTGGTAGGTGCAAAACGTTCCCAGTCGTCCCGGCACCACCCGGGACTACCTTCGGGACCCCCACGGTTAACTCCCGTTAACTCCGTCAGTTTTGGTCCGTTTTACTCCGAACAACTTGGAGGAGGTACTCCACCTTCCACCCTATGCCCCCTTATATATCCTGCGAACAGCTTACGGTCGACCGGACGGCAGCAACGTATACGGTGTTGCAAGCGGGTCTCCAAAGATCCTCCTTTGCTAGACTGCACACAACTACACAACCGTTTGCCCATGACGTCCGGGCCTCAAGGCGGGGCCGGAGGGGCATGATAGGAATAATGTCTTCAATTTACAGCTTCTTCGTAGCTGCGTAGCTCGCCCAATAGCATCTCCCGGAACCCCAGATTCCAGTATTATGCATGGCTTCGTGTGACAAACATTCCAGTCATTTTTCCCAAACTCCCCGAGGGACTTCGTATTGGCAGGTAGGGTAACTCAGGTCCTTGAACAGGGTAATCCAAGCCTCAAGGCAGGGTAACCCTGTTCTGTGGGTAGGGTAATCTTGTCCGGTGGACAAGTGGATTTTCTCCTGTTACCCTATCTATCCCTCTTCCGGGGATAGACACACTCGGCCTTTCTCTAGTTACCCAGCCTAGCTGTGTATTGGCCCTTCATAGGTCCCTAAGTACGCTGACACCAACCTTGGGCGTAGCCATGTACCTAAATACTTGTGTCCACTAAGTCTGCTCATCTCGGAGCCCGGGCCATCGGGTCTCCGTAGGTCAAGTACTCACTTGCCTGCCGGTTCCTACCAGTTCGCCTCCGAGCTACCTGTATGGGTGTAGGTTCCGGCTGCCATAGCTCACGTATGCTGGGTCGTTACAGGTTGATATAAAACCATCTGCTGGCAACATAATTATCGGGGCCTTTCCTTCTGGTAACTTTGTAGGTTCTTTGTTCATTTGGCAGGTGTAGCATTGCACCACCTATGCTCTGAGATCCTTATGCATTTTGGGCCAGAATAGGTACTCAGTAGCATACCGCAAGTTCCATTTTCCGCCATGATAGCCTTTGTCGTCGATCTTGGCTATAACAATCTCTCCCAGTGTAATATCTCCGAATGTGGAACCTTTTGAAATATCCCGGCATTCCTCCCCCTATCAAGTTTTAGCATGCAGCATTCCATTTCCGACTATGTAGGAGGATAAACCCACTGTGGACTCCATGGTTTCATTAACCTTCTTCCATATTGGTTTCTTCCAGTATGCTGCAATCATGTGCGCTCGGAATGTCCCAACCATTTCGCTGACTGTTTCTCCGGTATCCCATTTGTCTTGCATCCCGGTTCCCCTGGCTATTTCTGGTTTCTCATCTTCATCATTGTCCTCCAAGACATCATATAGTTCCCGTGGACATTCATCCGTTGTTGGGGGCATCACGGAGACTATTGTCTCATTCCCCAAGTGTTTCATCCATTCTGCTCGCTTGAATAGTGGCGGACTGTCCGGCATTCACAATGCCGCTGCTTCCGGGTTTAGTATTGTAGGGATTGCATAGAACTTAGGCATAGGTTGAATGAGGGTGGACAGCCCTTCGGGCGCATGATTTGGTCTTCTACCAATTGTTTACCGGCATGCCCAGTCATTGATCATAGGGGACTCCGGAGCACTGGGGTCAATTTCTGTACTTGGGGGGCTCAGTTCTTCGCTAGATGGTCAAGGAGTTGGCTTGTGTTGCCATCTGGGGTGGTTCTTTGTAAACTTAATCTCGGTTTGGTTATGTGGGCAATAATCTACATAACAGTGCAAATAGTGCAGCTTGCTATGTTGCAGTTCCTCAGGTAGTGTGCTGTGCATTGTCCACAGGTCACACCCATGATCTTTTGCAGTGATTCAGTGGGGACTTGCAGGGGGTGCAGGGGGCCTCCTTGGGGTGCTCAGTATATGAGTAAGGAGGGGAGGTAGCGGAGATATCCTGCTCCGGCTCCCTTGTATTTGATTCTTGCTCCTAGAATGTGTTATCTGAGGTGTCATCTGATTCCTTGCTATAAATATGGACATACAGTAGGTTTAAGTCTGATTCTCCCTCATCTATCCGGGAGAGGGCATCAGCTTATTAGTTCATGCTTCCCCATGCGTAGACTATCTTCGCATCGTACTTTCTCCAGGAACTAAGCTATCTGACTTGCTTTCCACGCAGGTTTTTTGCAATTCGTAGGTGTGTCAGGCGCTGCTGGTCTGTAACTATTGAAAAGGAAATTCCCATTAGTACACCGTGGAACTGGTTAAGTGCCTTGACTATCACTAAGGCCTCCTTATCAGTGGTTCCATAATTCGTCCATGCTTTCGTGAATTTTCTGCTGTGTAACGTGCCTGGTTGAGCTGTCTCCCAAGCAGGTCCCTGAGCTACCCACGCTCCCATCCCTGGGTCTGAGGCACCTGTTACTAACCTAATCGGCCCGTTTCTTCGTATATATATTGGGTGCATGACTAGGTGAGCGACAATTCGCTTCTTGACAAGCGCGAATGCGGTCTGATTGGTAGGTCTCTATATCAATTCTTCATTTCCCTTTAGCTCCGTTAATGCTGCTGTTAGGGTAACATGGTCTGGCAGGAACTAGGCCATGTAATTCACTATTCCGAACAGTGGTTGCGATTCTTTCTTGTTTTGCAGTATCTTCCAACCTGTAATGGTCGATATCTTTTGGGGGTAGGCATGGATTCCTTTATTATCCACTATGTGTACTAGTACTTTCACTTTATCTGTGAACAGTACTGACTTCTTTTTGCTTCCATAGAATTTTGCCTTTCTGGGTGGCTCACATACTTGGCATACGTGTTTTTCGTGTTCCTCTGATGTGTCCGAGAATATGGGTATATCATTAATATATACCTATACACAATAATGTAGGAATTCAGCCCGGAGATCCTGCATAATTCCAATACATGTCACTGGTGCGTTCATGTCTCCTTGCAGCATTACTTTACCAAGAAACCCGCGAAAGCGCGTTTGGAATGAGTAAAACTTGGCATTATCCTTGTCTACTCGTCCTTGGAAATGTGCGTCGCTTAGGTCAATCTTAGTCTGAAATTTTGCTTATCCACTACAGTGTAGAATTGGCTGCTGGTTGGGGATGGACAAACTATCCATGACCGTGGTGTTGTTTCGGATTTTCAAATCTACCATGGGACGGATGCTTGCATCTGCTTTCTGTTCCACCAATATAGGTGCCGCTCCCAGGACTTCTTGTGCTACAATTACTGCCTCTCGTAATTCCTGGTTTATCCAGTTCATGAGTTTCCCCTTGTATGCTTCCTGGATTGAGTACGTTGGTTGGTTCTTGATATCTGTTGGATCCTTTAGCCGAATGTGATGGTTAATCTTTCAGACAAGGGGCAGTATCTCAGGGACCTTGTCCAGAAATAAATGTTTGTATTCCTCCCAGAGTATGGATGAGGTTGCATCTGAAACATTGGCTCTGAACTCCCCACTTGTTGGTTTACATAGCACACGCAGTTTGTTATTTGAAAACTCCACTGCTATGTCTCTACATCAGATAAGCGCATTGTGTCTTTTTGGAATGACATTTCAATCCGTGTATCGTATTTTGCTAAGTTTCTAACCAACATCTCCTGATTTGTCCATTTCTTTTTTCTGATTCCTATGGTCAGCCCTCATTTCTTGTGGCTTGAAGAGCGGGAAGCTTTCATTACCATGTTGACTGCTATTGGTTGGGGTAGGGGTTCAATGGGTATGCCGTGGGTAGAGATAAAGGTAGCGCTGATAATATCACAAGCAATTGTTCCTGTATCGAATAGTACCTTTGCTTGATGGCCCTCTATGTAAATGGTTCCTCCTAGGGCATCACGGGGCTTAACTGTCAGCACAGGTTGCGTTTGGAGGGTTTCCATTTCCACCGAGTTAATTGCCACCTCGTCGCATTCGGTTGCTTCCATGTCGTTCCGGCTTGCATCTCGCTTAGCTGTTTTTCCTTTTCCCGCTTTGGCATAGCAGTCCTTTGTATAGTACCCCTTTTTCCAGCATTCAAAACATGTGCCTTTATCCCATTGTTGCTGCTTTTTGTTTTTTTATCCTTTGCACCTTCCAGTTTTGCTTGTTCCTTGCCTGTGCGATTGCGTAATAACCATTCTTTACTGCTCTGTTGCTGTGTCTATAACCGGTACGGGTTACTATTGTTTTATGTTTGGTTTTATGTTTGGTTTCACAGTATCGTTGGATACTTGTAGTGTTTCGTCTACTACCGGTTGATACAGACATTGTTTTATGTTTGGTTTCACAGTATCGTTTGATACTTGTAGTGTTTCGTGTGCTATCGGTTGATACACAGAATGTTTTGCAATATCGCTCATACTGGAGATAAGTGGTATGCGGTATTGAAAGACCGCTGATTCCCGCAATGGAAACAGCAGACTTCGACTGATGGTATTCTTTAATATACTTGGTTGAACGGTTACCTCTTTGATCTCCTATGACACCCCGTTTGAAGCCTCCTTTAGCTAGCAGCGCTCGCTTCGTGTTCATTACAAAGCCATCTGCTTCTATCGTACCGCTACGTGACTAGGGCCTGTCCCGAACACGTTACATTTTTTTAACCTCAGCAAGTAGTTAAGGAACCTGCAGGGACCTGGTCTGATCAACCTACGAAGGTCCAATAAACGAAGCTAGCATCAGGGAGTGGCAGGACCAAGAGAGATTCGGCTCCGCCAAACGATACAATTGAGTCATTAGATACTCGAAGTGGGAAGCAGGTCCCACGAGAAGGCCTTACCCAGAAAAGGCAACCGAAGAAACAGATAGGGCCAAAGAGCGAATTCGTGACTGATGAAGCAGAGCGACAACTAGTGCGAGACTTGGCCAAGCAGACCTTTAGTGAGTCGACTGACGAACTAGTTAAGGTAGCAACCACCCTTCCTGGACTATTTCCCACCAGCTCTAGTAAAGGAAAGGGACCGGCGCAACCACCAAAGAAGGACAAGATACCTATCGGGACACCTAAGAAGGAAGAAAGCGAAGAAGAAGGATCAGATTACTCGGTAGCGGAACAGCCACCGGACAATGACACTAGCCAAGATCCAGACAGGTCTGCAGACGACGACTCGAGTAACGAGGAATCTGAGCCCGATATGTCTGAAGCAGAAGCCGCCGGGCGAGCACAACCTAAAATCAAACTCGCACTGCCAGCATCATTCTCGGGCGAAAAGGATGACCTAAAACCAGAAGTATTTGACCAGTGGGTCATAACAACTTCCCAATACCTTACCCTACATGAAGTGGACAAAACCAGGGAAGGAAGCGGAGCATACTTCGCAAGCTTCTGTACCGGGAAGGCGGAGGAAGCATACTACCAAGCAATGAACCACTATGAGAATGGGGAAAAAATCCCAGGAACGACCCTGATAAAATACTTAAGAAACAGATTCTGATCCTCGCGAAATACGGAAGAACTATACAAAAGGTGCAAGTATATCAAGCGGGTAAGAAATAGCAAACCTGAAAGAATAACGCGGGTCGCGACGGATCTCTTAATGTACCATGGACGATTGACTATTGGAACAGTGTCTCAGTATAAACAGAAACAAAGATTGTATGAAGCAATGCATCCCAGACTACGTCAGGAGGTAGAACCCATGGAGGAGGATGGTGATTCCTTTGACAAGATAGTAAAGAGGGCCGAACAGAAGGATGCTATCCTGTATGAAACAGGAGTTTACCGAACCCATGTGCCACAGCAAAGGTATCGCAAAGAATCATCATCGCGGGAAGCATCATCGCGGGACAATACGAAGAAGGATAAACCATACCGCAAGGACAAGCAAGACAAGAAACGGACACGACGCGAGGAAGGCACGTGTTTAGAATGCGGGAAAAAGGGGCACTATGTAAAGGATTGCTATTCGAAAA
>PYWC01000109.1:476047-528798 GCA_003182015.1 Tuber magnatum
GATCACCAAGTCATGCGACCAATAGACATACGGAGCAAGGAACCAATTTGGTTGGTTACAGACGCCTCAGATTTAGGAATTGGAGCATGGGTGGGACAAGGACCCACTTATTAGACAGCATGACCAGCGGCATTACACAGCAGAAAGTTCACCTACGCGCAGATGAACTATGGGACCAGCGATAAAGAGGCCTTAGCGATAGTGGAAGCAGTTAATCGGTTCCACAATGTACTGATGGGAAACTCCTTCACGATAGTCACAGACTACCACCCCTTAACACACCTGCGAACGGTGAAGAACCCTAGCAGAAAACAAGTGAGATGGTTAAGTGCCTTGGGACAATATGATGCGAAAACAGTCTACGCACCAGGAAGCACGCACTATTTAGCTGACGCCCTTTCCAGAATTTACGAGGGAGAACCAGACTTGACTCCAGTCTATATCCATGATTGTAGGCAAGAATCGGATGACATCTCGGATAACACGGTCTACGAGCAACAATCAAACACAATGGAGCCCACGCAGGAGTTCACCCCCACTTCCCCTCCTTTCTCCTATACGGAGTACCCCAACCAGGCCCCTGTACCCCCCGAAAGCCCCTGCCCAATCACTGTGCTAAACGATTGGGGTGACCAGTGTACCCGGCGAAGTACGCCACCAGAACAACCCCCACATAGCACCCTACACTGTTCACACCGTTATGTCGATCATTGCCCGTATCATCAGACCGAGATCAAATTCACGAACAACCATCCGAGACGACAGGGAATGTCGACCCCTTATCCACCTAGTAAAGGACCAAGCCCCCCAAGTACAGAAAGAGACCCGAGCCCTCCGGAGTCCCGCGATATCCATGACTGGGGATAGCAACAAACCACCGGCGCAAGATCAATTAGTCCGGGGGAAGGACCGTCCACCCTTGCCCAACCAACGCCCCGGTCTTATGCAATTCCGGCACTGCTAAACCCAGAAGCCCCGGCATTCCAGATGCCGGAGCCAGAACCCATACAAAATCTCAAGACTGAGACAATAGCGGCATTCCGAATGCCAGGACCGGATAGCCCACCACCCATTAGGTGAGCGGAATGGCTAGAAAGCCTTACCAAGGAGACGATAATCTCGGTAATGCCCCCGACAATGACAGAATATCGGCGCGGCCTTTATGATGTCTTAGAAGACAAGGAGGAGGGAGACCTACCTGAGACAACAAGAGGAAGCCAGATAGAAGATGAACGCGACACCCTACAAACAATCAATGAAAAGATCGGAACCTTCTGAGCCGACATGGTAGCAGCATACCAGAAAGAACCAATTTGGAAAAACGTAAATGAGAATATGGACTCAGCAGGAGATTTGTCTTCTTACAAGGTTGCAAACAGAATGCTATACGCAAAAACCAGATACAGAGAGGACTGCCTGTATACCCCGAAAGGCCTCGCACACGGAAATACGACATTAAGAGAATATGTCATTAGCGAAATTCACAACAAAGGTCACCACAGTGTTGAAAGAAACTTACGGTACGCGACGGGGTACCTATTTTGACCTGAAATGCGGAAAGACTTTCGCGCGTATATAGCCCAGTGCCACACATGCCAGGTGAATAAGGAGCCTACAAAATTACTAGAAGGAAAGGCTCAAACAATTTTCCTGCCATCAGAAACCTTCGAATCAATAGCCATTGATTTTGTGGGACCCTTCTACAATTCATGGGGATACAAGAGGATCGTAGTTGCGATGGATAGGTTTTCAGGATTCACGTGGCTTATACCTACAACGAAGCAAGTAACAGCAATAGCCACCTGGGAACTGCTATGCAACAAGGTTTTTGCACCACATGGCTACCCAACATCTCTGGTCAGCGATGCGGACCCAAGATTTGATTTGCTTGTGTGGAGGCAACAGTGTCGATCGTTGGGCATTGAACATATCAAGGCCGCACCAGGCCATCATGAAACGAATAGACAGGTCGAAAGGAAAATTCGAGAATTGAAAACAGCTCTCCGAAACCTAGTCAACGCCAGGCAAAACAATTGGTTTGATGCTATACCTGAGACAGCAGGATGCCGGAATGCGGGATGGTCAGAAACCCCCCGGCATGTCACCATGTAAAGCCATCTTCGGAAAGAAGTACCCATTACTGCCCGTAGCAAACTTCAAGACCTCCGCAGTACCGGCAGCCGACGAGTTACTAAATAGGCAGCAAGCAATCCGAAACGCAGCATTCAATGCGATTAAAATGGCACGATTTAGAAGCACGAGAACGGCAGCAAAACGACGCAGACACCATACACCGATAGGAAAGAGCAACCTGTTACTGGTATACGGAAATTTATTCACAACGGAATCAGGACGTAGTAAGAAATTGCAACCCAGCTGGCGTGGACCATTCAAGATAATCGGATACGATGCGCATACACAAAATTACACGGTAGAAATGGATGGCAGAATGTACAGAAACCGACAAGCGACATTCCATGCTTTCACCGTGAAAGGATACCAACCTAGCGATGATGCCTCTTTCCCTGCCAGGAGCCACGCAAAACCACCCCCAATCGTGGTAAACGAGAAACCAAAATGGGAAATGGAAAAAATAAGAGACCAAAGAAGACGATATGACCGTGACCAATTCCTAGTCAAATGGGTGGGGTACCCGGAAACAGAAAATAGCTGGGAACCCCTTGAGGGATTGGAAAATGCGATGGAGGCAGTTAATCAATGGTGGGAAGACAACAAACTAGAGGACAAACTACCCCCTACGATAAACCATGTGACGGTGGCGTGGAGCCCAACCCTGCCAGAAATCCAACATCTGCGTCCGGACACGGAACAAGAAATACAGGACGGATTTTGGTCAGCCCACTTCCAGAGCGAGTTCGAAAGCAGCGCAGATGAAAATCGGGTAATGAAAGATAAAGCAGCATACCTAGCCCGGCTGGCCGAGGCAGAGTCCCGGCAATAGCGAAAGAAAAGAACACTCCATCCCACAGCCTTACGATGTCAAACTATGAGCAAGTACCTTGGAGACTGCGCCATCAGCTAAGTGACTGTTGGTGAACGATGATATTATCCCTAGACGATAACTTACACACCGACTATTCATACACATCTACAACAAATGCTTGGAAATAACGGCAGAATCAACGGGATGAATGTGGAAAGAGTCTGTATCAGATGTTTTACACTCCGGTAGCGGGTGCTAACTGAGCACAGAAAAGTCTGATGGTTGCATGGAGACGGAAGAAACCGAAATTAAGCAACAACCCCTTTCCCAAGAAGACCTAAGCGAGGCCAACACCTAAGCGAGGTCACCACAAAAATATAAATACCGGCCACCAGCCCTCTAAACTGCCGAAAAAACAGACCACTACCTAACCTCCAAAACCTTTAACCTCTTACAAAACCTTACCCTATAACAAACTACCATTACGAAAAGGAAATGTCCACCTACTCGGAAGTCAGCATGAAGGGACGAGACCTCATTTTGGGGTACATGCTTTACCGAGAAATAATTGCAGAAGACGCATACTGGAAGATATTGTATATCGATAATTGCGAAGATTGCGGACGGATCGATCTGTAGACGGAGGAATGGGAGGACCGGATAGTGCGGAACTTCGTGGACCTGCCAGACTACTGGGAGTCAGGTTGCTTTGTGCGCGGGACGCCATGTGGAGAGTGTTTAGAGAGATGGTTGGAAGGTGTGGAATAGATGTTGCAGGACAACTTAAGATTGCTGCACGATAGCGATGACGATGAGGGTGGGTCCTTTCCGGATAATGTCGGAACTACAGGCTATTAGGATTTCATTAAGTTGTTTTATTTGGTTAAATTGTTATTTTATTGTGGGAGTGTAACCGGTACGGGTACTAGGTTGTTTTATCTTTGGTTTCACAGTATCGTTTGATACTGGTAGTGTTTCGTGTACTATCGTTTGATACACACATTGTTTTATGTTTGGTTTTACTGTATCGTTTGATACTTGTAGTATTTTGTGTACTATCGTTTGATACAAACATTGTTTTATGTTTCGTTTTACAGTATCGTTTGATACTTGTAGTTTTTCGTGTGCAATCGGTTGATACACACATTGTTTTATGTTTTCACAGTATCATTTGATACTGGTAGTGTTTCGTGTGCTATCGTTTGATACACATATTGTTTAGCAATATCGCTCATACTGGAGATAAGCAATATGCTGTATTTAAAGACCGCTGATTCCCGTGATGGAAACAGCAGACTTCGACAGACAGTATTCTTAAATATACTTGGTTGAACGGTTACTTCATTGATCTCCTATTACACCCCGTTCGAAGCCTCCTTTAGCAAGCAGCACTCGATTCATGTTGATCACGAGGCCATCTCCTGCTATCATACCGCTGCGTGATTAAGGCCAGGCCCCAACACGTTACAGGGCTTGTTGTCTACAAGTTCCGGGGTAGGGACTTCCTTGACCCTACCTGCTGCGGGATCCTCACGATAGGGTTCGAGCAACGTGACATTGAAAAGAGGGTGGATGCTCCATCTGGTGGGCAGTTGGATTTCATAGGCTCGGTTACCCACTTAACGTTTGACCATGGAAGGGCCAAATATCCAGTGGTCCAGCTTCTCCATCAGACACTTGGTGTGAATGTTGTTTCAGTTTAACATCACCCCGTCTACTTTCCTTGCCCACCCGCGGTCACATCCACATAGATAACATAGTCTGGTGATGGCAACCTTTTCTGGTCCTGCCATTTTCATTGCCTTTCATGTACCCATTGAATTGTTTCTCTAATCTCTTCCCAGGTTTCTTCCTATTCCTTACCAAGGGCTCCCTACTAGGGTGTATTGCTTGTGTATCAGACACGACACCAGACCAGTTTGTCCTTTTGTTAAACCCATAGTTGATCTCCAATGGTGACAGCCTGTTGGATTCTAATGTCATGGTGTTGTATGCATACTCCGCAAGGGGTAACAGCGAAACCCAATCATCTTGTTGGTAGTAACAGTAACTACGCAAGTACTGCTCCAGTGTCTGATTAACTCTCGCGGTCTGCCTATCAGCCTCTGGGTGGAATGCGGTCGCAACGTTTTGTTTCACCTGCAACAAGTGCATCAGACTCATCCATAACTTGGATGTGAATCCGCTGTCTCGATCAGAAATGATTGACTCTGGAGTCCATGAAGGCGCCCAACTTCCTTCTGGAATATCCAGGCAAGCTCCTTGATAGGTACCTCCATGGTGAGGGGTATGAAAGGGGCCATTTTCGAGAATCTGTCCACTATGACCCAGATCTTGGTATACCCTTCGGACTCTGGCAGCGCTACAATGAAATTCATTGAAATCGCTGTCCACGGCCGCATAGGAACATCAATAGGTTCCAGCAGCCCGAACCTCTTGTGCCTGATGGATTTAGTTCTTTGGCATGCATCACAGGTCCGCACATAGTTGTTGATGTGCTCATCCATGTTAGGCCAATGGAAGTTCGCCCTAATCCTGCCAATGGTCTTATAAGTCCAGTAGTGTCCTGCGATTCGGGAGTCGTGTTCTGCCATCATGATTGTCTGCTTCACATTCTGACCCTTGGAACACACCACCGGTTCTTGTACAGGAGGAGGGCCATTTCCGTCGTGACATGTCGGTCGACCTCTTTGTCAGCGGCAGCTGTTGCCTTCAGGATCCTTAAGTACCCCTGATCTTGAGTCATCGCTCCCTACAGTTGATTCAAAAAGGATGACTGAAGCTGAAATCCTTGGCACACCTGCAACACTTGTGATCGCAAGATGTCCTGTTCCTGGCTGCCAATCCACTGTCCGGGGCGAAACAACGACTGTGGCGGAAAATCACTCCCCCCTTCAGGGCGCTAGTCCCTACGCTGCGATAAAGCATCCGCCTTCTCATTCAACCGTCCTTCTCGGTAAACCACTGCGAAGTTAAACCGTTGCAGGAACTCAGGCCTGCGGTGCTGCGTTCAGTTAAGGACCTTGGTACTATTGAAGTGCTCCAAGTTCTTATAATCCGTATAGATCAGCAACCGGTCCCTTAACGAGCTCAGCAAATGATCCCATTCCTTGAACGCCGCCACGATGGCCATCATCTCCTTGTCATGGACATCAGAATTAATCTCCGCTGGGTGAAACTGCCTACCATGGTAGGCCACTGGATGCCATCTCTCATCTTCACAGAACTGGCAGAGAACAGCTCCTAATGCAAAGTCACTAGCGTCGATTTCCAGCCGTGTTGGCCATTCAGTGTCTAAATGTGCTAAGATAGGTTTGGACGTCAACGCTCCCTTCAAATGGTTGAAGGCCTGCTCACACGCAGGTGTCCATTCTCATCGGAGATCCTTCTTTGTCAAGTCCATCAGAGGTTTTGCTATCTTGCTGAACCCTTCTATGAACTGACAACAGAAGTTGGCAAAGCCCATAAAGCTTTGAACGTCGCCGACGCATGTCGGGGGAGCCAATCCCTGATTGTCTACCCCTTTTCCGACAACATAGAAATCCGCATATCGGAGATCTAGTATCCGCGGAATTCAACCTCCCGTTGGTGGTAACTGGACTTCTTCATGCTTATAGATAGTCTAGCTTTCCGCAATTTCTCCATCACACACCTCACAATTGCGACCTGCTCTTCCATAGTTTCGGAGTAAGTCAGGATGTCATCCATGTACGCGATGACTCCTTCGCCCATGAATTCCCAAAAGACCTTATTTATCGTGCTTTGGAAAGTTGCGGGGGCATTACACAACCCAAACGGCATGATCGTGTATTCGTACAGTCCATATCTGCACCGGAAAGCAGTCTTCCCTTCCTCACATTCTGCCATCCTCAGAAGGTAGCAGCCGTTCTTCAAGTCCAACTTGGTGAACAGAACAGCTTTCCCTAACCCATCAGGCAATTTGTTCATCACCGCTAGAGGATACGTGCTCTTCATGGTGATTTTGTTCTGCCCTGGGTAATCTATTACCAGTCTTGATGTACTATCTGCATTTGGCGCCAGGAGGATAGGGACGGCTGCTGAGGAACCGGATCGCCCCAGCTTTCCCGTTCGGAGTATGTTATTGCGACATTCCCGTAGTGCCTCATGCTCCTTTTCCGATAACGGATAGATAGGCCCAAACGGAGGTTGAGTTCCGGGTTGCAACCCCATCGTATGGTCATACTTGGAGTGCTGCAGTAACGCCTCAATCAGTTCTTGACTGAAGATATCCCCATAGTCCTTATACTTGGGGAGTAGCTTAACCGTAATGTTGGCACCTTTCTCATCAGACAGTTGCACAATTCCCAGTAGGTAAACATTGCTAGGGTCTTCGGCTAGTAACTCTTCATCAGTCATGAACACTAGCCGCCCCTGCTCTGCCAGGCAATTAGCCTTGCAGAAATCTGAGCGCCAGGTTAGTGATCCTGTTTTCCAATCTATGTCGGGATTATTGTCCTTCAACCAAGACATAGGTAGGTACCCATCCATCTGAGTGTCGGGTTTACTGGCACCTTCAAAGTGCATCTCATTGTGGTGGTCACCTATCCTCATCTTTGATGACTTGCTGTAGTGTAGACCTGACCCAGGAAGGTTATGACTGGCAGCGTCGCTTATCGGCACGTGTACCTTTCATCGTACACAAGGTGCTTGGGTCTGCTTAACCCATTGGCTACTAAGCACCGGCCCAGTACCTCCCCTAGGGAGTAGCGGGAGCGTTTCCGCGCTAACCTGTCTAGCTCCAATCTTCTAGTCTAACTTAACCCGCATGTGGACAGAGTTAGTATGACCAGGCAAGTTGTCACACTTCTGCCTCTTCGCCTGTCTAGGTGTCTTACTCATCTTGGCTTAGTAATTCCCTTTTCGTCTCTTGCCTTTCGATACAAGAGCGGCCATGACAGGTCGGTAAACATTAAGGGAGTGGGATTCGTCTTTTTATTGATAACTAGGGTGTTTACTATCACGCCAGCATGATTTCAGGTACTGAACCCTCCTCAAGTAAACTTGAAAATAGAATCATATATTTGATCAAGTCCAGCCTGAACCAATTCCCCCTGTACTAAACATAACAATCTTTTCTCTAGGGTGGGCTGAAGTCCGCTGTCGGACCGGTTCCAAGTGAAGTAGCCTTTCGTCCCCAATGTCGAGCGTCCTCGGGAGCAGGACCTCGCCCAGCCGGAACCGAAATAATGTCCTATAACTTGCCCATCTAGCCAAGGAAACCCTGAAAGAAATACGTATAACTAGAACAAAGAAAATAACCAGAAACCCAACCAAGGACGGATAGCCCAGTCCACCGTGCATGGCCCGCAACATCTACCTGCCCACATTCACTGGGTGTAGTCAGTATCAGGGTCGTTTATGCGGTAGAAGGGTACTTACCCATCTCCACAGCCACCTCCACGGCTCATGTCCATTTCTCCCTCAGGGGTCTAGGGCTATGGGTTAATAAGGTTATACCTTAAACAGAATGGGTTCTTACCTATTCCGATCGGTCAGTATCAACCTCCATGAAATGAGGTGATGCCTGGCGGACTTCAAGCATCTTTGGCAAGGGAGCCGGAGGTGGCGCTTCAATGCACTTCAGCTGCTTGTCTGTCCCTGTGGGCTCGCTAACTGGGGCTGACTGTTTCAACCTGCAAGCCTGTTTGGATGAACTAACGACTGGGGATGTGGCGGTACACTTCCTCCAGAAGTGACCATTTTGTCCACACTTGGTGCACTGGTCGTGCTTTCTCCGCGGTTCGGTCAAAGTCGACGGGATTTCCTTATACGCTATTGCATACTCAGAAGTCGCCGGCTCTGCCTGTTTCCCCGCATTGAAATCACTAAGTTTGGCAGACCTCTGGTTTGGTCTGCCTGAACCTTTTTCCTTCTTCTTGAAGCTGCCCAATGTCGAGGGTCTATCCTTCTTCTTCACAGCGGGTTGAGGCCAGGGGACTGGGTGGATGAGGCGGTTACTGAACCTGTTGTTGTCTTCCAGCGTGTGCCCAACCTTCCGCAAAAGATCAAGGTACTCGTTAAGGTTGGTCGGATGGGGCTCCTTAAGTGCCCAGGCAGTCGGCACCTCTTGTGTGATGCCTGATCCAACCTTGTCTCGTACCTGTACTGGATCTGTATAGCTAAGCTTATGCATAAAATAAATTATCTTCTCCAGGTACTCATCGATGTGATGGGGCTTCATCACAAGGTCTCAGCACTCGAGAAGTCATTCATCTCGCTCAGCCTGGTCTCCACCGAAACTTCGTTCCCGCCATTCTCGGAAGCCTTTTCATGTCTGCAAGGGGCTGCTGTCTTTGACAGGGACGCCCGTGCGCTTGCCGGCTTCCCTGTTAATGTACCCATGCAACCGCAGATAGCATTCCCGGGTGGAGTCTACAAGAAGAGGGATCACTAAGTTTACCTTATCCCTGTCGGTTAACTTGCGATCCGTAAAGTATTCAAATTTGTCCTCTACCAAGGTCAAGAATCTCGTGAGTTCTGTAACTTTGCCCTTGAAGGCTGGGATACCACTCAGCTTCTCCGGCTTCTTCTGCAGGTGTCTTGGTGTTGGCCTAGAAGCCGCACCAGTAGCCCTCAGAGCTCTCGCCAGCCTGTTGGCCCATCAATCCCACCGTCAGTTCTTCTCATTGCTCCACGCATCCTTGCAAGCACTAAGGAAAGGGGTCAAGTCCTCAAGGGAATCTTCCTCGTCATCATCATCCGAGCTGTCATGGTCAGAGTCCCCTGGATCTCCGCCTCCTCCCGCCTTCCCATCTTCTGGTATGGCATTTCTGTCTCCACTCCCCCCGGTGTTCCAGCCTTGGGATTCCCAGTGTCTATCATACCCATCAAACCATTCCTCCTGGCCATCCTGGTTATTATCCTCCACGGGGTTAGCCCCTGATGGTCCTAATGCCGGTAGGGGAACAGGGTGTCGCCCACTCGCAGTAGTTGGGTTGGGCGCCATCTGTGTTATCCGCAGAAAAGACTGCAACTCTGGACAACCCAAGAGCTGGATCGGGGGGCCAGCGTGCCTCTATGTCCCACAGTACCCACATGTTGGTCGTCCACCTCTTGCTTTCTACCTCTTTCTATGCCTCACCGTGGTCCGTGGTCCCGTCCTACACCCATAGGAGTGGTAATGAATCCGTCCCATCTGGGTGTCTTCTGACTTACAGCCTGATAGACAGAACTCGTCTTGGCTGTCCAAATCGCCGCTTGTGATGGTGGGGAGACCGGCAGTAAGACTTGGCTTCAAGGGTGCCGTGGGGACGACTGGTGCCGAAGGGACGGAGTGAGCAGGGGTCCAAGGTCCGAGGATTGGGGTTACTCATGATGGAGCCATGGGTGTTCGCTCCTCCTGGTGTCTTACCCGTTCGAAGAATCCAGGTAACACTGCACGCAATGGCCGGCACCCTGGGGTAGCCGATACTTCTGGATGGAATGCTGTGGTAGGGAGGGTATCTGGAGCGAGCAACTAAACTGGCGGGGGTGTGGGTCTCGGGGCGGCGATGGGAGGTATGGAAGGTGCAACTGCAGGTGTTGCAGGGGAAATGTTTAGAGCCGGGGTCGGACGAGGAATACGGTCAGGTGTATCTGGTGCCATGATAGCCTTCGGTTGGGACATCCTTTTCCTTACGCGACGTCCATCAGTTGCCCCGACCGTTCGGCTGCCCGACCTACTAAAGGCAATTGAGCGTGGGACGGACACGGAGCCTGTAGATGCTCTTGAGAAGGAGGAGGTATAACCGTAGCCGACACGTTTCTGGCTTTCCAACATCCGTATGCCAATTGGACTCAAGTATGCCCTCCACTATTCATCTCTGGGTCTCATGGCCAACTCCATGCCAAAGTTCTTGGGCTTAGTATGGACGAGCGGGAGTGGGGGCATGCCCTCTAACATCACTATATTATTCTCTGCATCAATACTATACCCTGCATGAAAAGCCTTTTCCAATGCTGCCATGCGAGTCTTCAATGCCTGCTGATCCCTTATCATCCGCAGGTATGCCTCCTGCTACACCTTCATCCATTCCACCGCTGCCCTAGTGATCTGTCTTCGGAACACCTGCTGCTGCTGGTTGTTCCAGTCCTTCAGTTCCCGCTTCGCTTCCTCAATTGACTTGGCTACTTCCTGGGCGATATAAGGTACGATGAATTCGGGGGAGAACTGACTAAAGGGAAAAAGGTCCGCGTGGCAGGAGAGGGAGCATGTTTTGGACTAGGGTCGGGTCTCAGAAAAATGAGAGCGCCATGGCGCGAGGGTCTGTATTGGGGAGGTCAAGTCATTCAACAGGTAAAAAAATGGGAGCGGCCTCCAAGAGCAGCTGGTGGCCGTCCCAGTCAATACCGGAAACATCGGCAAAAGCTGACTCACGAAACGTGTTGGCGGTGTTCTCGTCAAGGTCAAGGTGTGAATCCGAGTTGGATTGCATTCTGGTTTGGAGTTCGCTACTAGCAATTGCGCTGTCCATCCCGGGCTACTTATTCGGGACAAAGTTACCAGTATTCACGCAACGTCAGAGGCGAAGGTCGAAAAACAATTAATTAGGAGAGGAGTTAAGCGGGGACCTCGCTTAACAATATACTATCATGGGGGCACCGCTAGGAAGATGGATTTCCAGGTTGCGACCGCACGAAACAAGTTCAAACTTAGCACCAGAAGTTCACAAAGATGTAAGAGTAAAGTAAACAGTAAAACTTAATATTGTTAAGCCTGACACTTCACTCAATTAAGGTCTTGGGAGGATTGATTGTTGGAGTAGGAGAGTTATGGCATAGACTTTCAGGTAGTTTTACCTTATGCCAGAAACTCCCCCATCAGTTTATTCCAAGCATTCGAGCACACCCTTCTCCACTAAGGGTGGTTCGACACATCTCCTGGCACCCACTTCGGGCATGCATGCGTCGACAGACTCTAGTTGTCTTTCACCATATGCGGTTATCGTTTCTGCTGTCCATTTTCAATATGCCCACCGCAGTGAAAACCGCTGCGCATCGGTGTCTTGTCAGTGCCTAACTGTCAAGGCACCTCATGACCTAGACTACCTATGACACCCTTACCATGTGCGTTGATCTCTACTTGACTCCGGAAGCGACCGTGAGTGGTTTATCTTTTTACTATTTATGGGTTGCGGGCTTCCAGTGTCTTGCGCAGGGCAGGGTAGCCGTAACGTGTTCAGGCCAGGCCCTAGTCGTGTAGCGCTACGATAGGAGCTGATGGCTTTGCGATGAACACAAAGCGACCACTGCTTGCTCCAGGAGGCTTCGAACAGGTTGTAATAGGAGACCAAAGAAGTAACCATTCAACCAAGTATATTTAAGAATACTGTCAGTCGAAGTCTGCTGTTTCCATTGCGGGAATCAGCGGTGTTTAAATACAGCATATGGCTTATCTCCAGTATGAGCGATATTGCAAAACATTGTGTGTATCAACCGATAGCAAACGAAACAATACACGTATCAAATGATACTTATGAAACCAAACATAAAACAATTTGTGTATCAAGCGATAGCACACAAAACACTACAAGTATCAAATGATACTATAAAACCAAACATAAAACAATGTGTGTATCAAGCGATAGCACACGAAACACTACAAGTATCAAACGATACTGTGAAACGAAAGATAAAACAATGTGTGTATCAACCGATAACAGACGAAAGACTACAAGTATCAAACGATACTGTGAAACCAAACATAGAACCATAGCAACCCGTACCGGTTACACTCCCAAAATAAAATAACAATTTCATCAAAACAAAACAATCCAATGAAATCCCAAGGAACTCCTAACGGTCGGTAGTCCCGCTATTCTCCGGATAGGATCCATCCTCATCGTTATCGCTATCATGCAGCAATCTTAAGTCGTCCTGCAACATATATTCCGCACCTTCCAACCATCTTTCCAAGCAATCCCCGCATGACGCTCCGAGCACAAAGCAACCAGACTCCCAATAATGTGGCAGGTCCACAAA
This sequence comes from Tuber magnatum, assembly GCA_003182015.1. Lineage (NCBI taxonomy): Eukaryota > Fungi > Ascomycota > Pezizomycetes > Pezizales > Tuberaceae > Tuber > Tuber magnatum. The sequence continues at coordinate 488,973 of PYWC01000109.1, forward strand.
GTTCTGAACTATCCGGTCCTCCCATTCCTCTGTCTCGACATCGATCTGTCCGCAACCCTCGCAGTGATCGATGTGGAAAATCTTCCAGTATGCGTCTTCTGGAATGATCTCTCGGTAAAGTAGGTACCGCAAAACGGGGTCTCGTCCCTTAAGGCTGACTTCTGCATAGGTCGACATTGCGGGTTTTCTTTCTCACGTAAGGGTGAGTTTGTAATATGGTGAAGAGTTTTTGTAAGGGGTTAAAGGTTTAGAGGTTAGGTAGTGTGGTCTGTTTTCTTCGGTGGTTTAGGGGGCTGGTGGATGGTATTTATATTTCAGTGGTGACCTCGCTTAGGTGTTGGCCTCGCCTAGGTGTTGGCCTCGCTTAGGTCTTCCTGGGAAGGGGTTGCTGCTTAATTTCGGTTTCTTCCGTCTCCATGCGACCCTCACATTTTTCTGTGTGCAGGTAGCACCCGCTACCGAAACGGAATACATCTGACACTGATTCTCCCCACATTTGTCCCGTCTATTCTGTTGTTATTTCTAAACATTTGTTGCCGAGGTGTACGAATGGTCGGTGTGTAAGTTATCGTCTAGGGATAATATCACCGTTCACCAACAGTCCCATTAGCTGATGGCGCAGTCTCCAAGGTACTTGCTCATAGTTTGACATCGTAAGGCTGTTGGATGGAGTGTTCTTGTTTTTTGCTATTGCCAGTACTCCGCCTCATCTAGCCGGACTAGGTATGCCGCTTCGTCTTCCATTACCCGATTCTCATCTTCACTGCTTTCGAAATCACTTTCATAGCGGGCAGACCAAAATCTGTCCTGTATCCCTTGGTCCATGTCCGGGCGCAGGTGTTGGATTTCTGGCAGGGTTGGACTCCATGCCACCGTCACATTGTTTATCGTGGGGGGTAGCTCGTCCTCCGGTTTGTTGTCTTCCCACCATTGATTAACTACTTCCATCGCATTTTCCAATCCCTCAAGGGGTTCCCAGCTATTTTCTGTTTCCGGGTACCCCACCCATTTCACTAGGAACTGGTCGCGGTCATATCGTCTTCTGTTGTCTCGTATGGTTTCCACTTCCCATTCCGGTTTCTCGTTTACCATGATTGGGGGTGGTTTTGCGTGGTTCCTGGCAGGAAAAGAGACATCATCGTTCGGGCGGCATTTTTTCACGGTGGACACATGAAATGTCGCTTCTCGATTTCTGTACATTCTGCCATCCATTTCTACCGTGTAGTTTTGTCTATGCTCATTGTATCCTATTATCTTGAAGGCTCCACGCCAACGTGGTTGCAATTTCTGGCTGCGTCCTGATTCCGTTACGAATAAGCTTCCGTATACCAGTAACAAGTTTCTTTTCCCTATCGGTGTATGGTGTCTGCATCGTTATGCTGCCGTTCTCGTGCTTCTAAACCGTGCCATTTTAATCGCATTGAATGCCGCATTCCGGATTGCTTGGTGGGTGATTAGTAATTCGTCGGCCGCCGGTACTGCGGAGTTCTTGAAGTTTGCTAGCGGCAGTAGTAGGTAATTCTTTCTGAAAATGGCTTTATATGTTGACATGCCGGGAGTTTCTGACCATCCTGCATTCAGGTATACTGCTGTCTCTGGTATGGCATCAAACCAATTGTTTTGTCTAGCGTTGACTAGATTTCAGAGAGCTGTCTCAATTCTCGGTTTTTCCTTTCGACCTGTCCATTGGTTTCGTGATGGCCGGTCCTGTCTTGATATGTTCAATGCCTAACGATCGACACTGTTGTCTCCACACCTGTGATTCAAATCTTGGGTCCGCATCGCTCACTAGAGATGTCGGGTAGCCATGGGGTGTAAAAACTTTGTTGCCCAACAGTTCCCCGGTTGCTATTGCTGTTACTTGCTTTGTTGGAGGTATAAGCCACGTGAACACTGAAAATCTATCCATCGCAAAGAGAATCGTGTCATATCCCCATGAGTTGTGGAAGTGTCCTGCAAAATCACTGGCTATTGATTCGAAGATTTCTGATGGCAGGGTAATTGTTTGGGCCTTTCCTTATGGAAATTTTGTAGGTTCCATATTCACCTGGCATGTGTGGCATTGGGCTACATATGCTCTAAAGTCTTTCCGCATTTCAGGCCAAGAATGGGTACTCTGTTGCATATCTTAAGTTTCGTTCAACACTGTGGTGGCCCTTGTTGTGAATTTGGCTAATAACATATTCTCTTAACGTCATGTTTCCGTATGCGGGGCCTTTCGGGATATACAGGCAGTCTTCTCCGTATCTGGTTTTTGCATATAGCATTCCGTTTGCAACCTTGTAAGAGGACAAGTCTCTGGTGGAGTCCATACCCTCATTTACCTTCTTCCAAATTGGTTCTTTTCAGTATGCTGCTACCATGTGTGCTTGGAACGTTCTGATCATTTCATTGACTGTCTGTAAGGTGTCGCGTTCGTCTTCTATTTCGCTTCCTCTGGTTGTCTCAGGTAGGTCGTCCTCCTCGTTGTCTTCTAAGACATCGTAAAGCCCGCGCCGGTACTCTGTCATTGTCGGGGGCATTACCGAGACTATTGTCTCATTGGTAAGGCTTTCCAGCCGTTCCGCTCGCCTAATGGGTGTTGGGCTATCAGGTCCTGGCATTCGGAATGCCGCTATTGTCTCGGTCGTAAGGTTTTCTATTGGTTCTGGCTCCGGCATCTGGAATGCTGGGGCCTCCGGGTTTAGCAGTGCCGGAATTGCATAAGACCTAGGCGTTGGCTGGGCAAGGGTGGACGGTCCTTCTCCTGCACTCATTGGTCTTTCGCCGGTGGTTTGTTGCCATTCCCAGTCATTGATTTCGGGGGACTCCGGAGGGCTTGGGTCGATTTCCGTACTCGGAGGGCTCGGTCCATCACTGGATGGGTAAGGGGTCGATTTACCCCGTCGTCTAGGATGGTTGTTCGTAAATTTGATCTCAGTTTGGTGATATGGGCAATGATCCACGTAACAGTGTGAGTAATGAAGGGCGCTATGTTGGAGTTCTTCTGGTGGCGTACTGCGCAGAGTACATGCGTCACCCCAATCGTTTCCTGCAACAATCGAGCAGGGGCTTTCGGGAGGTACAGGGGCCTCGTTGGGGTACTCAGTATAGGAGTAAGGAGGGGAAGTAGGGGAGTACTCCTGCGTGGGCTCCATTGTGTTTGATTCTTGTTCGTAGACCGTGTTATCCGAGATGTCATCCGATTCCTTCGTATGATCATGGACATAGAGTGGATTCAAGTCTGGTTCTCCCTCATAAATTCGGGAAAGGGCGTCAGCTAAATAGTTCGTGCTTCCTGGTGCGTAGACTATCTTTGCGTCGTATTTTCCCAAGGCACTTAGCCATCTCACCTGCTTCCTGCTAGGGTTTTTGGCCGTTCGCAGGTGTGTTAAGGGTTGGTGGTCTGTAACTATCGTGAAGGGATTTCCCATCAGTACATTGTGGAACCGATTAAGCGCTTCCACTATCGCTAAGGCCTCTTTATCGGTGGTCCCATAATTCATCTGAGCGTTGGTGAATTTTCTGCTGTGTAGCGCGGCTGGTCGTGCCGTCTCATAAGTGGGTCCTTGTCCCACCCATGCTCCAACTCCTAAATCTGAGGCGTCCGTAACTAGCCAAATTGGTTCCTTCTCTCGTATATCTATTGGTCGCATGACTTGGTGGTCGAGTATCCGTTTCCGGACCATCTTGAATGCGGTCTGGTGGGTTGTTGTCCATACGAATTCGGCGTTTCCCGTTAAGTCGGTTAGTGGTGCCGTCAATGTAGCGTGGTGTGGAAGGAATTGGGCCACATAGTTAACTATTCCTAGGAATCGTTGCAATTCCTTCTTGTTTTTTGGCGTTTCCCATTCTGCAATGGATGATATTTTCTGAGGGGAAGCATGGATTCCCTCGTTGTCCACTATGTGTCCTAATACTTCCAGCTTATCTGCAAATAGTACTGATTTCTTTTTGCTCGCAAAGAATTTTGCCTTCCTGAGTCGCTCACATACTTGGCGTATGTGTTTCTCGTGTTCTTCTGATGTGTCTGAAAATATGAGGATATCATCAATGTATACCCATACAAAATGATGTAAATATTCGCTTAGGAGATCTTCCATTATTCGCATAAATGTTGCTGGTGCATTCATGTCTCCTTGGAGCATGACTTTGCTCACAAAGCCTCCGAATGGTGTTTTGAATGAATTGAACTTAACACTGTCCTTCTCCACGCGTGTTTGGAAGTATGCATCGCTTAGGTCGATCTTACTCCTGAATTTTGCTCGTCCTATTCTGTTGAGGATCTGCTCTTGATTTGGAATTGAAGTGCTATCCATGACCGTGTTATCATTTCTTACTTTCAGATCCACCAGGGGCCCGATCCTCCCATCCAATTTGGCTTGTACATACATAGGTGCCGCCCTGGGAACTTCCTGTCGTACAATTACTCCACTTCGTAATTTCTCGTTTATCCAGTTCATGAGTTTTTCTTTGTAGGCTTCCGGGATTGAATAGGTTGGTTGGTTCCGTAGGTCGGTTGTATCCTTTAGCCTAATGTGGTGGTTAATCTTACCCACTGGGGGTAGCGTTTCAGGGACCTTGTCCGGGAATACATCCCCGTATTCTTCCAACAATGTTTTTGAGGTGGCGTCTGCCACAGCGGCTCAGATTTCCCCGCTTGTTGGTCTACATAGTACCCGTAATCTGTCATCTGGGAATTCCACTGCTGTGTCCCCACACCTGATCAGAGCATTATGCCTTTTCAGGAAGGGCATTCCAATCAGAACGTCGTATTTCGCCAAGTTCCCCACCAACATCTGCTGATTTGTCCATTTCTTTTTCCCGCTTCCTACGGTCAGTCCACATTGCTTGTAGCTTGAGGAGCCGGATCCTTTCATAGCCATATTGACTGTTGTTGGTTTGGGTAGTGGTTCTGTTGGGATTCCATGGGCGGAGATAAAGATGGCGCTAATTATGTCGCAGCCGCTTGTTCCTGTGTCAAACAGTACCTTTGCTGGGTGGCCTTCTATGTAAATTGTTCCTGCAAGAGCGTCACGGGGTTTGATTGCCAATGTCGGTTGTGTTCGCAGGCTTTCCATTTCCACTGAGTTAATTTCCACCTTGTCGTAATCAGTTGCTTCCATGTGATTCGTGCTTGTCTCTCGCTTAGCGGCCTTTCCTTTTCCCTTTTTGGTATAGCAATCCTTTGTGTAGTGCCCCTTTTTCCCGCATTCAAAACAGTTGTCTTCCTCGCGTCGCTTCTGTTTCTTGTCCTTCTTGTCCTTGCGGTATGGTTTATCCTTCTTCGTATTGTCCCTCGATGATGACCCTTTGCTAATCCTTTGCTCTGGCACATGGGTTCGGCACACCCCTGTTTCATACAGGATAGCATCCTTCCGTTCGGCCCGCTTGACTATCTTATCAAAGGCATCACCATCCTCCTCCATGGGTTCTACCTCCTGACGTAGTCCGGGATGCATTGCTTCATACAATCTCTGTTTCAGCGTATATTGGGAAACAGTTCCAGAAGGCAATCGTCCATGATACATCAAGACATCCGTCGCGACCAGGGTTATTCTTTCTGTTTTGCTATTTGTTACTTGCTGGATATCCTTAAACCTGTTGTATAGTTCTTCCGTGTTTCGCGATGATTGGAATCTTTCTTTTAAGTACCTTATCAGGGTTGTTCCTCGGATTTTTTCCCAACTCTCATGGTTGTTCATTGCTTGGTGGTATGCTTCCTCTGCCTTCCCGGTACAGAAGCTACCGAAGTATGCTCCGCTTCCTTCCTTGGTTTTGTCCACTCCGTGTAGGGTAAGGTATTGCCAAGTTGTCGTGACCCACCGGTCCAATGCTTCAGGTTTTAGGTCGCCCTTTTCGCCCGAGAACGTCGGTGGCAGTGGGAGTTTGATTTCAGGTCCTGTCCCCCCAGCCCAGAGGATTCACCTTCAGACATATTGTGTTCGGATTCCTCCTAACTCGAGCAGTTGTCTGAGGAGCGATATGGATCATAGCTAGAGTTATCGTCCGGTGGCTGCTTCGCTACCGAGTGATCTGATCCTTCTTCTTCGCTTTCATCCTTGTTAGGCGTCCCGATAGGTATTCTGTGTTTCTTTGCTGGTTGCGCCGGTCCCTTTCCTTTACTGGGGCTTGTGGGAAATAGCCCAGGGAAGGGTGGTTGCTGCCTTTACTCATTCGTCAGTCGACTCACTAAAGGTCTGCTTGGCCAAGTCTCGCGCTAGTTGTCGTCCTGCTTCGTCGATCAAAAATTCGCTCTTTGGCCCTATCCGTTTCTTGGGTTGCCTTTTCCTGGTAACGCCCTCTCGTGGGACCTGCTTCCCACTTCGAGGCTGTAAGACTCAATCGTGTTGTTTGGCAGAGCTGAACCCTCCGTGGTTCCGCCACTCCCCGATACTAGCTGCGCTTATTGGACTTTTCGTAGCTTGATCAGACCAGGTCCGTGCAGGTGTCTTAACCACTTGTGGAAGTTAAAAAAAGGTAACGTGTTCGGGCCAGGGCCTAGTCACATAGTGGTATGACCGGAGCAGATGGCTTTGTGATCAACACAAAGTGAGCGCTGCTTGCTAAAGGAGGCTTCGAACGGGGTGTAATAGGAGGTGAAAGAAGTAACCGTTCAACCAAGTATATTTAAGAATGCTGTCAGTCGAAGTCTGCTGTTTCTATTGCGGGAATCAGCGGTCTTTAAATACAGCATATCGCTTATCTCTAGTATGAGCGATGTTACAAAATATTGTGTCTATCAACCGATAGCACACGAAACAATACACGTATCAAATGATACTTATGAAACCAAACATAAAACAATGTTTGTATCAACCGATAGCACACGAAACACTACAAGTATCAAGCGATACTGTGAAACCAAACATAAAACCATAGTAACCCGTACCGGTTAGAGTAGCCCCGAAGTGATCCAATGGGCTCTACCCATGAGCACTACCTCAGATCTACCTTACCTGTGGTAGGAATCATGCTTTTAGTGTCTCCGCACTTCCCTTTCAGAGCCCATAGTGTTGGGGACACTTTCGGGCTTGGTAGGTGTAAAGCTCTCCCAGTCGCCCCGGGACCACCGGGAACTACCTTGGGGACCCCCACGGTTAACAGCCGTTGACTGCGTCTGTTTTGGTCCGTTTTACTCCGAACAACTTGGAGGCGGTACTCCACCCTCCACCCTATGCCCCCTTTTATATCCTGCAAACAGCCTGTGGTCGACCGGATGGCAGCGAAGTATACGGTGTTCCAAGCATGTCTGCAGGGTTTCCTCTTTGCTAGACTGCAGACAACTACCCAACCGTTTGCCCATGACGTCCGGGCCTCACGGCGGGGCCGGGGGGCTATGATAGGAATAATGATTCCAATTTACAGCTTCCATGAAGGTACGTAGCTCACCCAATAGCATCCCCCGGAACCCCAGATTCCAGCATCATGCATGCCTTCCCATGACAAACATTCCAGTCAATTCTTCCGAACTCTTCGAGAGACTTTGTATTGAAAGGCAGGGTAACTCAGGACTTTGGGCAGGGTAACCCAAGCCCCTGGGTAGGGTAACCTTGTCCTGCGGACTAGATAACTTTCCCCTGTTACCCTGTCTATCCCGTCGCTGGCGATAGACATTCCTGACCTGCCTCAAGTTACCCGGCCTAGCTGAGCAACTGCCCCTTCAGAAGTCCCTAAGTACGCTGACATCGCTATGGGGTGGGGTCAGGTACCTAAGTCCCACGCCAGCCAATTCTGTTCATTCTCGGAGCCCGGGCCATCGGGTCTCCGTAGGTCAAGTACTTACTTGCCTGCCGGTTCCTACCAGTTCGCCTCCTGGCTACCTGTATGAGTATAGGTTCAGTCTGCCATAGCTTATATATGTTGGGTCGTTACAACCACTTTACGATCTTTACATTATCAAAACCTTTACGCCCCAACCTCATCCGCTAGACGGCCCTGCTGTAGAGTCAAGAACCTATCCGTTACGTGGATTGTGTTAACTGAATCAGCGAACGATACTCTCGGCACTTGTCAGAAACCGATTCTTACGTAAGAATACTAAGATAGAGCCTAGGGACTCGCGCAGCTCTAGGACATAGTACAGCCCAGTTTGCTAGAACCAACCAAAGTCATTACCTGTCGCGAGTAACACGAGTAGTGGGAAACCATAACACTTACCATATCTCTAGTATACTGAATGAAACTGTTCTTTCTTTGAGCTCCTATTCTATCCTTTCCAAGCCTCTTTTAGTGTAACAGCCCTCATCTCTCCTTGATTTAGTAGGCTATCCATTTCCATTGAACCCAAAGCATAATTAGTACCTTGTTGCAATTGTATTACATTATTCTCTGAGAAACAATTCATGAGTAGACTGAAAGAATGCCTGAGAGACTTCTGCCTATGTAACGGGGGCACCCCTAGGAAGATGGATCCCCAGGTTGCGACCGCACCAAACAACTTCAAACTTATCGCCAAAAGTTCACACAGATGTAAGAGTAAAGTAGACGGTAAAACTTAATATCGTTAAGCCTGACGCTTCACTCAATTAAGGTCTCGAGAGGATTGATTGTTGGAGTAGGAGAGTTCTCGCATAGACTTTCAGGTAGTTTTATCTTATGCCAGAAACTCCCCCATCAGTTTACTCCAACTATTCGAGCACACCCTTCTCCGCTAAGGGCGGTCCGACACGTCTCCTGACACCCCCTTCGGGCATGTATGTGTCGACCCGCTCTAGTCGGCGTTCACCATATGTGCATATCGTTTCTGCGGCGCATTTCCATTCTGCCCGCCGGAGTGAAAACCTCTGCGCATCGGGGACTTGCCAGTGGCTAACTGTCAAGACCCCTTGCTGAACTAGACTATCTATGACACCCTTCCCATGCGCGTTGATTTCTTCTTGACGCCGGAAGCTACCGTGAGCGGTTTATCTATCTACTATTTACGAGTCTCGGGCTTCCGGTGTCTTCCGCAGGGTACGGTGGTCCAGGAGTGATCCAATGGGCGCTACCCATGACCACTACCTCGGATACACCTTACCTGCGGTAGGAATCATGCTTTTAGTGTCTCTGCACTTCCCTCTCAGAGCCTATGGCGTTGGGGACATCCTTGGGCGTGGTAGGTGCAAAACGTTCCCAGTCGTCCCGGCACCACCCGGGACTACCTTCGGGACCCCCACGGTTAACTCCCGTTAACTCCGTCAGTTTTGGTCCGTTTTACTCCGAACAACTTGGAGGAGGTACTCCACCTTCCACCCTATGCCCCCTTATATATCCTGCGAACAGCTTACGGTCGACCGGACGGCAGCAACGTATACGGTGTTGCAAGCGGGTCTCCAAAGATCCTCCTTTGGTAGACTGCACACAACTACACAACCGTTTGCCCATGACGTCCGGGCCTCAAGGCGGGGCCGGAGGGGCATGATAGGAATAATGTCTTCAATTTACAGCTTCTCCGTAGCTGCGTAGCTCGCCCAATAGCATCTCCCGGAACCCCAGATTCCAGTATTATGCATGGCTTCGTGTGACAAACATTCCAGTCATTTTTCCCAAACTCCCCGAGGGACTTCGTATTGGCAGGTAGGGTAACTCAGGCCCTTGAACAGGGTAATCCAAGCCTCAAGGCAGGGTAACCCTGTTCTGAGGGTAGGGTAATCTTGTCCGGTGGACAAGTGGATTTTCTCCTGTTACCCTATCTATCCCACTTCCGGGGATAGACACACTCGGCCTTTCTCTAGTTACCCAGCCTAGCTGTGTATTGGCCCTTCATAGGTCCCTAAGTACGCTGACACCAACCTTGGGCGTAGCCATGTACCTAAATACTTGTGTCCACTAAGTCTGCTCATCTCGGAGCCCGGGCCATCGGGTCTCCGTAGGTCAAGTACTCACTTGCCTGCCGGTTCCTACCAGTTCGCCTCCGGGCTACCTGTATGGGTGTAGGTTCCGGCTGCCATAGCTCATGTATGCTGGGTCGTTACATCACTCCCCTCTTCTCTACGGTCCGTCCCGGACCGTTTAGCGTCGTCTTTTGTTTCCACGACTCGATTCCCCCAAGACCCGATGGTCCCTGGGCTTGGACGGATATCTTTGGTGGAAATCTAGCATGGCCTGTAAGCCTGTCCCTTCTAGCATCTCATAGGGCTCCCATGAGTTCTCCTCAGCTCCATAGCCTTCCCATGAAACCAGGTACTGGACAAAGCGCGACGGAAACTTCGCCTTTGTTCCACCATACCAGCGACTGTCCACAACAGCTTCGATGACGTAACTGGGCTCATTGTCCACGAGCTCTGGGGTAGGGATCTCCTTGATCCTACCCGATTCCGGATCCTCGCGATAGGGTTCCAGCAGCGTGACATTGAAAACCGGGTGGATGCTCCATCGGGTGGGCAATTGGAGTTCGTATGCTCGGGTACCCACCCGACGTTTGACCACGAAAGGGCCAAACATCCGGTGGTCCAGCTTCTCCATGGGACGCTTGGTGCGGATGTTCTTCCGGTTCAACATCACGCGGTCCGCTTTCTTAGCCCGCCCAGCAGCCACATCTTCCAAGGTAACATAGTCCGGGGATGGCAGCCGTTTCTGGTCATGCCATTTCCGCTGCCTTTCCTGTGCCCGTTGAATCGTTTCTCGAATCTGTTGCCAGGTTCCTTCCCATTCCTTAACCAAGAGTTCACTACTTGGGTGTATCCCTTGGTTGTCAGACACAACACCCGACCAGTTTGTCCATGGGTTGAACCCATAATTGATCTCAAATGGTGACAACCTGGTGGATTCTGATGTTGAGGTGTTATACGCATACTCCGCAAGGGGTAGCAGCGAGACCCAGTCATCCTGTTGATAGGAACAGTAACTACGCAAGTACTGCTCCAGTGTCTGATTAACCCTCTCGGTTTGCCCATCAGTCTCTGGGTGGAATGCAGTCGAAACGTTTAGTTTCACTTGCAGCAAGTGCATCAGACTCATCCAGAACTTGGATGTGAATCGGCTATCTCGGTCGGAGATGATTGACTCTGGCAGTCCATGAAGGCGCCAAACCTCCTTCAGGAATATCAAGGCAAGCTCCTTGATAGGTACCTCAGTGGTCAGGGGTATGAAATGGGCCATTTTCGAAAACCTGTCTACTATGACCCAGATCTTGGTATACCCTTCGGACTCTGGCAGCGCGACAATGAAATCCATTGAAATTGCTGTCCAAGGCCGCATAGGAACATCGATAGGTTCCAGCAGCCCGAACTTCTTGTGCCTGATGGATTTATTTCTTTGGCATGCATCACATGTCCGCACATAGTCAGTGATGTGCTCATCCATCTTAGGCCAGTAGAAGTTAGCCCTCACCCTGCCAATGGTTTTGTAAGTCCCGAAGTGTCCCGCGATTCGGGAGTCATGTTCTGCCTTCATGATTGTCTGCTTCAGATTCTGACCCTTGGGAACATACCACCTGTTCTTGTACAGGAGTAAGCCCTTTTCCGTCGTGAAATGTCGGTCGACCTCTTTGTCACCTGCAGCTGTTGCCTTCAGGATCCTTAAGTACTCCTGGTCTTCGCTTATCGCTACCCGCAACTGATCCAAAAAGGACGACTTGAGCCGAAATCCCTGGCACACTTGCAACACCTGTGGTCGCAAGATGTCCCGTTCCTGGCTCCCGACCCACTGTCCGGGGCGAAAAAACGACTGTGGCGGAAAATCACTCCCCCCTTCAGGGCGGTAGTCCCTACGCCGCGACAAAGCATCCGCCTTCTCATTCAACCGTCCTTCTCGGTAAACCACCTTGAAGTTAAATGGTTGCAGGAATTCAGCCCAGCGGTGCTGCCTTCGGTTAAGGACCTTGGTACTATTAAAGTACTCCAAGTTCTTATGATCCGTATAGATCACCAATTGGTCCGTTACTGAGCGCAGCAGATGATCCCATTCCTTGAATGCCGCCACGATGGCAGTCATTTCCTTATCATGGACATCATAATTGATCTCTGCTGGGTGAAACTTCCTACTATGGTAGGCCACCGGATGCCATCTCTCATCCTCACATAACTGGGAGAGAACGGCTCCTAATGCAAAGTCACTAGCGTCGGTTTCTAGCCGTGTTGGCCGTTCAGGGTCAAAATGTGCTAGGATAGGTTTGGACGTGAACGCTTCCTTTAAATGATTGAAGGCCTGCTCACATGCAGGTGTCCATTCCCATCGGACATCCTTCTTTGTCAAGTCCGTGAGGGGTTTCGCTATCTTGCTGAACCCTTCTATGAACCGACGATAGAAGTTGGCAAAGCCCATAAAGCTTTGAACGTCGACGACGCATGTCGGAGGTGCCCAGTCTTTGATTGTCTGCACCTTTTCCGACAACATAGAGATCCCCATATCGGAGATCCTATATCCGAGGAATTCAACCTCCCGTTGGTGGAAACTGGACTTCTTCATACTTACACATAGTCTAGCTTTCCGCAATTTCTCCATTACACGCCTTACCATCGCGACGTGCTCTTCCATAGTTTCGGAGTAGATCAGGATGTCATCCATATACGCGATGACTCCTTCATCCATGAGATCTCGAAAGACCTCATTTATCATGCTCTGGAAAGTTGCCGGGGCATTACATAACCCAAACGGCATGACCGTGTATTCATACAGTCCATATCTGCACCGGAAGGCCGTCTTCCATTCCTCACCTTCTGCCATCCTCAGAAGATAGTAGCCGTTTTTCAAGTCCAACTTAGTGAACACAACGGCTTTTCCTAACCTATCTCGCAGTTCATTCATCAGCGGTAGAGGGTACTTGCTCTTCACCGTGATTTTGTTCAGCCCTCGGTAATCTATTACCAGTCTTAATGTACCATCTGGTTTTGGCACAAAGAGGATAGGGGCTGCTGCTGAGGAACTGGATCGCCGTAGCTTCCCCGTTCGCAGCATGTCATTGAGATATTCCCGGAGTGCCTTAAGCTCCTTTTCCGATAACGGATAGATAGGCCCAAACGGAGGTTGAGTCCCGGGTAGCAACTCGATCGTGTGGTCATACTTTGAGTGCTCCGGCAAGGCCTCAATCCGTTCTTGACTGAAGATGTCCCCGTAGTCCTTATACTCAGGGAGTAGCTTGACAGTAATGTCAGCACCTTCCTCATCGGAGAATTGTACAATTCCCAACAGGTACACATTACTAGGGTCTTCAGCTAGCAACTCTTCATCGGTCATGAACACTAACCGCCCCTGCTCTGCCAGGCAATTAGCCTTGCAGAAATCTGAGCGCCAGGTTAGTGATCCTGTCTTCCAATCTATGTCGGGATTATGGTCCTTCAACCAAGACATAGGTAGGTACCCGTCCACCTTGGTGTCGGGCATGTCCGCGACTTCAAACCGCATTTCGTTATGGTGGTCGCCTATTCTCATGTCCAATGATTTGGTATAGTGCAGACCTGACCCCGGAATGTGATTACCGCTTGCGTCGCTTATCGGCACATGTACCTTTCGTCGTACACATGGTGCCTGCGTTTGTTTAACCCATCGGCTACTAAGCACTGGCCCAGTAGCTCCACTGTCGAGTAGCAGGAGCGCCTCAGCGCTTACCTGTCTAGCTCCAATCTTCCAGTCTAGCCTTACCCTCAGGTGGATAGACTTGGTATGGCGAGGCAAGTTATCACGCTTCTGCCTCTTCACTTGTCTTAGGGACTTAGTCATCTTGGCTTACTAATTCTGATCTCTTGCCTTTCGACACAAGAGCGGCCACAACGGGTCGGTAAACGTTAAGGGATTGGGAATCGTTTTATCAATAGCTAGGGTGTTTACTATCACGCCAGCATGATTTCGGGTACTAAACCCTCCTCAGGTAAACTTGATCATAGTATCATTTATTCAATCAAGTCCAGCCTGAACTAATCCCGCTTGTACTAACCATAACAAATTTTCCCGAGGTGGGTAGAGGTCCGCTCTTGGACCGGTTCCAAGCGAAGCAACCTTGCTTCCCCAATGTCGAGCGTCTCCGCGAGCGAGATCTCTCCCAGCCTCAACCGAAAATAATACCCTATGACTTGTCCGTCCCAGTAAAGAAATCCTGAAAGAAATACAAATAACTAGAACAAAGGAAATAACCTGAAAACCCACAAAGGAGAGATCACCCTGTCCACCGCATACGGCCTTCAACATCTATCTGCCCACACCACCTGGGTGTAGTCAGCATCAGGGTCGTTCATGCAGTAGAGGGGTACTTACCCATCCCAGAAGCCACTTCCGGGGCTCCTTTTCATCCATCCCGCAGGGGTCTATGGATACAGGTTATTAAGGTTCTACCTTACACAGAATGGGGTCTTACCTATTCTGAGCCGTCAGTATCAACCTCCATAATCTGAGGTGATGCCTGTCGGACTTCAAGTATCTTTGACGAGGTAGCCGGAGGTGGCGCTTCAATGCGCTTTAGTCGCTTGTCCGTACCTGAGGGCTCGCTTACCGGGGCTGACCGTTTCAACCCACGAGCCTGTTTGGACGAACTAACGACTGGGGACGTCGCGGTGCACTTTCTCCAAAAGTGACCCGTTTGTCCACACTTGGTGCACTGGTTGTGCTTTCTCCGACGTTCGGTCAAAGTCGACGGGATTTCCTTATGCGCCAGGGCATACTCAGAAGTCCCCGGCTTTGCCTGTTTCCCCGCATTGAAATTAGTAGGTTTGGCAGACCGCTGGTTCTGTCTGCCCGAACCTTTATCCTTCTTTTTAAACCTTCCGGAAGTTGAGGACCTATCCTCCTTCTTGTCCGTTGGTTGAGACCGTTGGACAGGGTGGATAACTCGGTTGCTGAACCGGGTGTTGTCTTCCAGTGTGTGTCCAACCTTCCGAAGAAGATCAAGGTAGTCGTTCAAGTCGGTGGGATGGGGCTCCTTCAGTGCCCACGCGTTCCTCACTTCTTGAGTAATGCCCGACCGTACCTTATCTCGTACCTGCACAGGGTCTGTATAGCTAAGCTTATACATATAGTCAATTATCTTGTCCAGGTACTCATCGATGTGATGTGGCTTCATCACTAGGTCTCGCCACTCAAGGAGGGATCGGTCTCGTTCCGCTTGGTCACCGCCGAAACTCCGTTCAAGCCGTTCCCGGAATCCTTTCCACGTTCTTAACGGGTTACTGTTATTAACTGGAACTCCGGTACGCTTGGCTGCCTCCTTATTGATGTGGGAGTGCAGCCCAAGATACCATGTTCGGGCAGTATCTTCTAGAAGGGGGATCACCAGGTTTACCTTGTCCATATCGGTCAACCTGCACCCAGCAAAGTACTCGAACTTAACCTCTACCAGCGTCAAGAAGCTGGCGAGTTCGGTGACCTTTCCCTTAAACGCCGGAATGCCGCTCAGCTTTTCCGGCTTCTTCTGCCGTTGTCTAGATGATGGTCATGCAGTCGCCCTGCTCCGTAGTTCCCTTGACAGCTTCTTAGCACGGCGGTCCCACCGTCGTTTCTTCTCGTCGCTCCAGTCATCCTTGCGAGCGCCGAGAAAAGGGGTCAAGTCGGGGAGAGAATCGGCATCATCATCATCCGAGCTATCATGGTCAGAGTCCCCAGGATCTCCACCTGCTCCCGTAGTACCACCGACAGGTGGTCCATTTCCACCTCCACTACCCCCGGTATTTCCACCTGGGGTCTCGCGGGGTCTATCATACCCATCAAACCTTTCCTCCTGGCCATCCTGATTCCCATCCTCGGGGGGGTTAGCCCCTGATGGTACTGATGCCGGTGGTGGAACAGGTCGTTGCCCACTCTCAGGAGTTGGGTTCGGAGCCGCCTGAGTCATCGCCAGAAACGACTGAAGCTCTGGACAACTCAAAGGTTGCATTGGGGGCCCCGCGTGTCTCCATGACCCACAGTACCCACATGTTGGTCGTCCGTCTCCCTCCTTCTGTCTTCTTCGGTGCCTTACCGGGGTCCGTGGTCCCTTCCTGCACCCGTACGTGTGGTAATGAATCCACCCCATACGGGTTTCTTCCGACTTGCAGCCCGACAGACAGTACTCGTCTTGGCTGTCCGACTCACCACTAGTGATCGTGGGGAGGATGGAGGGAAGAGTTGGTTTTGAGGGGGCAGAGGGAATCACGGGTGCCCAAGGAACGGAACGAGCGGGTGTCCCAGGTCCGGGGATCGGAGTCCCTCGTGATGGAGCCATGGGTGCTCGCTCTTCCTGGCGCCTGACCTGTTCAAAGAATCCAGGTGAAGCCGCACGCAGCGGTCGGTACCCTGGGGTAGCCGATACTGTTGGCGGGAAAGCTGCGACAGGGAAGGTATCAGGAGGGGGCAATGAAACTGGTAAAGGTGTGGGTCTTGGGGCAGCAATAGGAGGTACGGGAGTTGCAACCGACGGTGTTGCAGGGGGGTTAATGGGAGCGGGGGTCGGCCGAGGAGTAGGGTCAGGTGTATCTGGTGCTGTGATACCCTTTGGCTTGGACGTCCTTTTCTTAACCCGACGCCCATCGGTTGGTCCAATCGCCGGACTTCCTGAACGACTGCGGGCGATCGAGGAGGGGACAGACAGCGAGCCTGTTGATGCTCTTGTGAAGGACGAGGTATAACTGTATCCTTCCCCCTTGAGGCTTTCCAACATCCGTATGCCCACGGGGCTTAGGTACGCCCTCCACTGTTCATCCCGGGCTCTCATAGCCAGTTCCATCCCGAAGTTCTCCAGCTTCGTGTGGACAAGTGGGAGTGGGGGCGCCGCCTCTATCATCAGTACGTCATTCTCAGCATCAATACTATAACCTCCCGCGAAGGCCCTTTCCAGCGCTGCCATACGATCCTTCAATGCCTTCTGGTCTCTTAACATTCGCAGGTATGCCTCCTGCTGTACCTTCATCCATTCCACCGCTGCCGTAGTAATCTGTTTACGGAACACCTGCTGCTGCTGGGCATTCCAGTTCTTCAGTTCCCGCTTCGCATCCTCAATCGACTTGGATACCTCCCGGACGATGTAAGGTTCGACGAACTCGCGGGAGAACTCGCTAAAGGGTACTCCTTGCGGTGGAGGAGGGAGCATGTTGTGGACGAGGGCGGCGTCTTGGAAGAACGAAAGCGCCGCAGCGCGAGGGTCTGTAATCATAAGATCAACACATTCATCAGGTAGTTGAATAGGGGCGGCCTCCAGGAGCAATTGGTGACCGTCCCATTCAATACCGCGGACGTCCGCGAACACCGAAGCACGAAATGTGTTGGCGGAGTTCTCGTCAAGGTCAAGGTCTGAATCCGAGTTGGATTCCATTCTAGGTCGACGTTCGATACTAGCCATTGCGCTTTCCACCCTGGGCTACTTGTTCGAGACAAGGTTACCAGTATTCACGCAAGGTCAGTGCCGAAGGTCGAAAAACAATTAATCAGGAGAGGAGTTAAGCGAGGAGCTCGCTTAACGATATACTGTAACGGGGGCACCCCTAGGAAGATGGATCCCAAGGTTGCGACCGCACCAAACAACTTCAAACTTATCGCCAAAAGTTCACACAGATGTAAGAGTAAAGTAGACGGTAAAACTTAATATCGTTAAGCCTGACGCTTCACTCAATTAAGGTCTCGAGAGGATTGATTGTTGGAGTAGGAGAGTTCTCGCATAGACTTTCAGGTAGTTTTATCTTATGCCAGAAACTCCCCCATCAGTTTACTCCAACTATTCGAGCACACCCTTCTCCGCTAAGGGCGGTCCGACACGTCTCCTGACACCCCCTTCGGGCATGTATGTGTCGACCCGCTCTAGTCGGCGTTCACCATATGTGCATATCGTTTCTGCGGCGCATTTCCATTCTGCCCGCCGGAGTGAAAACCTCTGCGCATCGGGGACTTGCCAGTGGCTAACTGTCAAGACCCCTTGCTGAACTAGACTATCTATGACACCCTTCCCATGCGCGTTGATTTCTTCTTGACGCCGGAAGCTACCGTGAGCGGTTTATCTATCTACTATTTACGAGTCTCGGGCTTCCGGTGTCTTCCGCAGGGTACGGTGGTCCAGGAGTGATCCAATGGGCGCTACCCATGACCACTACCTCGGATACACCTTACCTGCGGTAGGAATCATGCTTTTAGTGTCTCTGCACTTCCCTCTCAGAGCCTATGGCGTTGGGGACATCCTTGGGCGTGGTAGGTGCAAAACGTTCCCAGTCGTCCCGGCACCACCCGGGACTACCTTCGGGACCCCCACGGTTAACTCCCGTTAACTCCGTCAGTTTTGGTCCGTTTTACTCCGAACAACTTGGAGGAGGTACTCCACCTTCCACCCTATGCCCCCTTATATATCCTGCGAACAGCTTACGGTCGACCGGACGGCAGCAACGTATACGGTGTTGCAAGCGGGTCTCCAAAGATCCTCCTTTGCTAGACTGCACACAACTACGCAACCGTTTGCCCATGACGTCCGGGCCTCAAGGCGGGGCCGGAGGGGCATGATAGGAATAATGTCTTCAATTTACAGCTTCTTCGTAGCTGCGTAGCTCGCCCAATAGCATCTCCCGGAACCCCAGATTCCAGTATTATGCATGGCTTCGTGTGACAAACATTCCAGTCATTTTTCCCAAACTCCGCGAGGGACTTCGTATTGGCAGGTAGGGTAACTCAGGTCCTTGAACAGGGTAATCCAAGCCTCAAGGCAGGGTAACCCTGTTCTGTGGGTAGGGTAATCTTGTCCGGTGGACAAGTGGATTTTCTCCTGTTACCCTATCTATCCCACTTCCGGGGATAGACACACTCGGCCTTTCTCTAGTTACCCAGCCTAGCTGTGTATTGGCCCTTCATAGGTCCCTAAGTACGCTGACACCAACCTTGGGTGTAGCCATGTACCTAAATACTTGTGTCCACTAAGTCTGCTCATCTCGGAGCCCGGCCCATCGGGTCTCCGTAGGTCAAGTACGCACTTGCCTGCCGGTTCCTACCAGTTCGCCTCCGAGCTACCTGTATGGGTGTAGGTTCCGGCTGCCATAGCTCACGTATGCTGGGTCGTCACAGCCTATACTGTATACATATTGATGCAATACAAAATAGTAAACCATTTAAACTTTTCCCTTATATTTCTTCTACTATTCATTTTGTAGTTGAGTTGTCATTTGCTTTTTAATTTTCAAGACGGTATTTTGTTCGGTTGGTGTAGTTGCACTGGGGAGGTAGGAAACGTCTTTTCTCCTACCAACTTCCTTCTCTAAATAGACGTATATTGTCTTTGTCCTTTCTTGGCTATTATAGCTCATCTGCCCTCTACAAATTCTACACTAGCTCAATTCCTTTCCTCCACCTATACCTCTTACCAACTTCCCCTCTTCCCCCTCAAACCTTGATCTAACTCCCCTGATACCCTTCTCCCCCTCCGATTCCTGCTCCTGTCAACTACTACCTCCCCTTCATCATTCTCTGCCACTCCCGCTAAAATACCCACATTCTGTGTTCTCTCATAGGTACCATCCGCTAGACCTCTCCTCTTCTACTCCCTATACTCGTGCCAAGATTGTGGCGTGCTGCCACAATCCTCGGGCTCGCAGGGTCACAATGGGGGGTACTCTGAAGAGTGCCTGCCTGCGCCATACAATATTGTGGCTCAACACAACATTGTGGCTCACTTTACTAAATCCGTAGTTCAACACAACATAGTGGCTTGGCACAACTTTGTGGGTCAAGAACATCTTGTGATGTAACACCATTTTATGATGTAATAATATAGTATTGTAGAATATAGCACTGTAATTCAAGTTCTGGTAAAATGCAATATCAATAAAAACATATCAAATACCACAATAATCACTGCAAAATATGTTGAAATTGTTATCCATCATACTCCCCAGTCACCGGGTTGAGTCCTATACTGATACAGAGGTCCAGATTCAGGTCGCAATTACTCTTCTTCACAATAGTGGGCGGGAATATCCCAACATTAGCGCTATGCCCTGTACCTATGCACTTCTATTGACAAGACTTTGTACACGTTGGCAACGCCACGCATCAAGGCATGAGCATCCAGCAACAAATCACTTACTTTCCAGAGATCAGGAATTGGCAGTATACTAGTATCTTGAAAGACTGGGTAATTTAGGTACCCGTGCCCACATACAAATGGTTTTAGGTTCTGTAAGTGCTATGCTTCAATATAGCTATATGGGACCTCTACCTGCACCAGCTGTCAGTCAACACTGGACATTTAGATTTCTTATCCATTATCCAAAATACTGTATTCGAAAACCGTGAACTATTGGTATTCACTGGAAAAATACATACTACCTCGTGGATTTATTGACCTGGTTCGAAAGATACAAGAGAGTTCGTGGAGAGCATTAAATTCAGGATGCTGCTAGTTAGAAGTTTGATCAGATTGGCTTCCGTATTGGCATTGGATGGGACCAATAGATAATTACGCATAACCCAAGCCGCCTATCGTATCTAGGCAGTTCCACTAACCAGGAGCGGGTATCAGGATGCAAAACAAGCGGAGGAGATAAAAGTCTCTTGCCTTCAATGATAATTGTTCCTGGCATTATCCACAAAGAGCCCTGGTATACAACCACTTCAATACAAGATGATTACCTTGTTGGGACATCAGAGAGTAGCTATAGCATTGATGTACCATCTATGAAGTGGCTTGCTCGCTTCGGTCATTTCTCTTCCGCAAGGCAGGTTGGTACATATAGACTGCTGTTTCCGGTAGGCTTTTGATTGCACTGCATAAAATGGTTTATTGACTACTGTGACAATCATAAGATTGTAGTCTTCTATCTTCCTCCTCATACAAGTCATCTCTTGCAGCCCTTAGATGTGGTTGTTTTCCAACCATATAAGAACTGCCATGCTGAAGCAGTTGAAGCAGCAACAAGGACTGGCTGTAGTGACTTTGACAAAGTTGGATTGTTGGATAAAATTCACTCTATATGCCAACAGACATCGAAGTTATCAACAATTCGGTCTGCCTTTTGCGCAAATGGACTCATACCATACAACCCAGCTATCATAATTTGTAAACTCCGCGAGGCACAAGGTGTAGCTGCTCTACCAGTAACACCATCAAGAGCAACCTGTCCTGGTATTCCACATAAGATTCGAGGTCTCAAGTGGCAGTGTGAGGGGTTCCAATCAGAGGTAGCGGAACTTGCAGCAAACTTTCGGCATAAACTCAAACCCGTTTTACAAGGTAGCTGAGCACATGCGCAATCTGGAGGATTGGCTACAGAGTACATGGAACATACTCTAGTAGCAGAGGAAGCAAGAAATGCTAGATCCAGAGCCTAAAATAGAAGACGTGTTCAAAAAGGAGGAGTGGTATATGCCTCAGAGGAATATGGGATGGTTGAACAAAGAGAAGATACGGAGTGGGAAAAGACAGAATGGCAGCCAAGGCTAGCACAGAATGCAAAGATTCATGCTGACTGAGCTGAGCGGAAGCCATTAGTTGATCAAATGAAGCCATTTGTAAAGGAGAGATGTGTGATTGAGGCATATAAGAAAAAGGTTTCAAAGCTAACAATTACTAGTATTAAGTGAAAAGCAAGGTTGTGGAAGCTGGTGTAAATTAGAATCTTATAAATATCGTGGTTGATCTCTTTGATTTTAGTGAAGTATAAAGTGATACCTACACAACCAGACTACACTGAGCCAGGAAGTTGTGTCAAGCCACTATGTTGTGTTGAGCCACATATTTACTATAGCAAGTCGCAAGATCGTGTGGAGCTGTCAGGGACTCTGTAGAGAGCCCATGGTTGTGAGCCTACAAGGCCGGGAGTCGTAGTAGCATACCACAACTTTGGGATAAGTACATCCTCTTGTAATGCGCGCACACCTAGGAAGATAGATTCCAAGGTAGTGACCATACTGAACAACTTCAAACTTATCGCCAAAGGATCACCCAGATAGAAGAGTAAAGTATAGGGTAAAACTTAATATCACTAAGCCTGACGCTTCACTCCATTAAAGTCTCAAGAGGATTGATTGTTGGAGATGAAGAGTTCTCACATAGATGTTCTAGTGGTTTTATCATATGCCAGGAAATTGCCCCATGGGTTTACCCCAACTATTCAAGCAGGGTTTTCTCCGCTAAGTGTGGTCCAACATAACCCCTGGCACACCCCTGGGGCATTCATGTGTCGACACACTCTAGGGGGTGTTCGCGTTCTGCAGTCATCGTTTCTGCAGTACATTTCCATTTTGCCCACCAGAGTGAAAACCTCTGCGTATCGGCGTCTTCCTAGTGGCTAACAGTCAAGACACCCGCCGAACTGTACTATCTGTGACACCCTTCCCATATGCATTGATGTCTACTCAACCGCTGAAGCTACCACATGCGGTTTATCTATGTAGTATTCAACAGTCTCACGTGTCCAGTGTCCTCGGAAGGACATGGTGGTCCGGGAGCAGTCCAATGGGTCCTACCCATGACTACTATCTCGGATGCACCTTACATGTGGTAGGAATCATGCTTTTTAATGTCTCTACACTTCCCTTTCTGAGCCAATGGCGTTGGGAACACTTTTCAGGCTTAGTAGGTATAAAACTCACCAGGTCGCCCCGGAACCACCTGGGACTACCTGAAGGACCCTCATGGTTAACTCCCATTAACCCCCACAGCTCTGGTCCATTTTACTCCCCAAAACCTGCAGGAGGTACTCCACCTTCCATCCTATGTCCCCTTATGTATGCTGTGAACAGTATATGGTCCACTGGACGGCAGCTACGTATATGGTGTTGCAAGCAGATCTCTAAAGATTCCTCCTTGTCAGACTGCACAGAACCACATAACCATTTCCCCATGACATCCAGGCCTCCAGGCAGGGCCGGAGAAGTATGAGAGGAGTAATAACTCGAATTTACAGCTTCTTTACAGCTGCATAGCTCGCCCAATAGCAGTTCCCAGAACACCAAATACCAGCATTGTGCATAGCTTCACATGACAAACATTCCCCTCATTTTTTCCAAACTCCCTTAGGGACTTCATATTGAGAGGTAGGGTAACTCAGGCCTTTGGATAGCGTAACCCAAGCCCCATGGCCAGGTAACACGATCCTGATGGCCCGGTAACAGTGTTCCGGGTACAAGTTGGCTTTTCTCTATTAACCTGTCTATTGCATCACCACAGATAGAAACTGCCGACCTTTCTCCAGCTATCCGCCTTAGTGGAGTAACTGCCCATTGCAGAGGTCCCTAAGTATGCTGGCATGGCTTCTGGGTATAGCCCGATACCTAAGTACCTGGGCAGTCAATTCTGTTCCTCCTGGAGCCCGGGCCATCCTCTCTCTATAGTTCAAGTTGTTACTTGCCTGCCAGCTCCTACTAGTTCACCTCCTGGCTACCTGGTTGGGTGTAGGTTCTGGCTGACATATCTCATGTATGGTAGGTCATTACGTCAGTCCCCTCCTCTTTATGGTCTGTCCCAGACCGCCAGTGTTATCTCTTATTTCCACCTCTTTATTCCCCCCAGACCCCATGGTCTCCAGGTGTGGACGGATATCTTTGGTGGAAATCAAGGATAGCCTTGAAACCTGTCCCTTCGAGCATCTCATATGGCTCCCATGAGTTCTCCTTAGCTCTGTAGCCTTCACATGAAAGCAGGTACTCCATGAAGCTTGAGGGGAAGTTTGCTTTTACTCCCCCATACCATCGACAGTCCATAACAGCTTCCGCAATGTAACTTGGCTTGTTGTTTACAGGTTTTGGGGTAGAGCTCCTTCACCCTACCCAATTCCGGATCCACACCATATGGTTCTAGCAACCTGCCATTCAAAACCGGGTTGGTGCTCCAACTGGTAGGTAATTGGGGTTCATATGCTCGGGTACCCACCTGATGTTTGACCACAAAAGCGTCCAACATCCAGTAGTCCAGCTCCTCCATTGGATGCTTCATATAGATGTTCTTTCAGGTCAACATCATGTGGTCCACTTTCTTCACCTGCCTAGCAGCCATACCCTCCTGGCTAATACAGTCCTGTAATCGCAATCTTTTCTGGTGATACTATTGCAGTTACCTTTTCTATGCCTGCTGAATCATTTCCTGAACCTCTTGCCAGGTTCCTTCCCATTTCTTAACCTAGAGCTCACTGCCTGGATGTATCCCTTGGTTATCAGACACTACACCTGACCAGTTTGTCCATGGGTTAAAACCACGGTTGATTTCAAATGGTGACAACCTGGTCGATTCCAAAGTTGAGGTGTGGTATACATACTCGAGAAGTGGTAGTAGCGAAACCCAATTATCCTGTTGGTAGGAGCAGTAGCTGCATAAGTACTGCTCTGGTGTCTGATTGACCCTCTCAGTTTGCCTATCAGACTCAGGGTGGAATGCAGTCGAAACATTTAGTTTTACTTGCAAAAACTAGATTAGACTCATCCAGAACTTGTATGTGAATTGGCTATCTCAGTGGGAGATGATTGACTCTGAGAGTGGATGGAGGTACCAAAGTTCCTTGCGGCATATCAAGGCATGTTCCTTGATAGGTACCTTAGTGGTTGGGGGTGTGAAGTATGCCATTTTCGAGAATCCGTCCACTATGACCCAGATCTTGGTTTACCCTTCTGACTCTGACAGTGCTACAATGAAGTCCATTGCAATTGCTGTCCTAGGCTGAAAAGGAATAGCAGTAGGTTCCAGCAGAACAAACCGCATATACCTGATGGACTTATTTCTTTGCCACGCATCACATGTTTGCACATAGTCGGTGATATGCTCATCCATCTCAGGCCAATAGAAGGTAGCCCTAACCCTGCCAATGGTTTTGTAAATCCCACAGTGGCCCGCGATTCCGGAGTCATGTTCAGCCTCTATGATTGTCTCCTTCAAATTCCGACCCTAGGGAACATACCAACTATTCTTGTGCAGAAGTAAGCCCGTTTACCGTCGTGTAGTGTCGGTCAACCTCGTTGTCGCCGCTAGTCGTTGCCTGCAGGATTGTTGCGTATTTTAGGTCCTTCCTTATCGCTAGCTGTAGTTTATCCATAAAGGACAAGTGGAGCCAAAATCCTTGGCATACCTGCAACACCAGTAGTCACAAGATGTCCTATTCCTGGCTCTCAACCCACTCTCTAGGGCGAAAAATGACCGTAGTGGAGAATCACTCCTCCCTGCAGGGCAGTAGTCCCTATACTGCAATGAACCAGCTGGCTTCTCATTCAGCCACCCTTTTCGGTGAACGACCTAGAAGTTAAATGGTTGCATGAACTCAGCCGAGCCATGCTGACTACAGTTAAGAGTATTGGTACTAGTGAAGAACTCTAAGTTCACATGATCTGTATAGATCATCAACCGGTCCATTACCCAGCGTAGTGGATAATCCCGTTCCTTGAATGCCGCCACGATGGTAGTTATTTCCTTGTCCTGGACAGCATAACCAATCTCCACTGCGTGAAACCTCTGGCCATAATAGGCTCCTGGATGCCATCTCTCATCCACATAGAACTGGGAGAGAATGGCTCCTAATGCAAAGTCACTAGCCTCAGTTTCCAGCCGGGTTGGCCAATCAGCTTCAAAACATGCTAGGAAGGGTTTGGACGTAAATACCTTCTGCAAATGGTTGAAGCCCTGCACACAAGCCGGTGTCTCTTCCCATAGGACATCCATCATTATCAAGTCCGCAAGAGGTTTCGGTATGTTCCTGAAACCCTCTATGAAACGACCATAGAAGTTGGCGAAACCCCCAAAGCTTGGAACATCCATGACGCGGGTCGCAGGTGCCCAATCCTGGATTGTTTGCACCCTCTCCCACGACATGGAAACATCCATATCAGAGATCTTGTATCCACGGAATTCAATCTCCTGTTGGTGTAAACTGTACTTCTTCCTGCTTGAGCACAGTCTGGCGGGCCTCAATTTCTCCATCACCCGTCTTGTTATTGCTACATCCTCTTCGATAGTTTCGGAGTAGATCAGGATATCATCCATGTATCCAATGACAACTTCATCTATCAGGTCACAGAGGACCTCCTTTATCATGCTCTGGAAAGTTGTTTTGGCATTACATAACCCAAATAGCATGACCATGTATTGATATAGTTCATAACTATGCCAGAAGGCCATCTTCCTTTCCTCACCCTCTGCAATCCTCAGAAGCTAGGAGCCGCTCTTCAAGCCCAACTTGGTGCACACCACAGCTTTTCTGTAGCAATCTCGTAAATCCTTGATTAGCGGTAGAGGATACCTACTCTTAACCATGATTTTGTTCAGCCCTCAGTAAGGTATTACAAATCCTAATACGCTATATGGCTTAGGCACGGAGAGGGTAGGGGCTGCTGCCGGGGAACCAGGTGGCCGTAGCTTTCCTGGTCATAGCATCTCATTGGGCTACTCGCGGAGTGCCTTAAGCTGCTTTTTCGATAACGGATAGATAGGCCCAAACAAAGGTTGATTCCCAGGTTGCAACACAATCATATGTTCCTACTTTGAACGTTCCGGCAACTCCTCAATCTGTTCATGACTGAAGATATCCCCATGGTTCTTATACTCAGGGAGTAGCTTAACCGTAATCTTATTATCTACCTCATTGGAGAATTGTACAATTTCCCAAAGGTACACATTACTAGGATCTTTGGCTGGTAACTCTTCATCGGTCCAGAACTCTAACTGCCACTGCTGTACAAGGCAGTTAGTCTTGCACAAATCTGAGTACCAGGTTAGTGATCCTTTCGTCCAATCTATATCAGGGTTATGGATCTTCAACCAAGATATGGGTAGGTACCCATCCACCTTTGTGTCAGGCATGTCCGCAACTCCAAAAGGGTTCTCATTATTGTGGTCCCCTATCCCCATCTGGAATGACTTGGTGAAGTGCAGACCTGACCCAGGAATGTGATTTCCGCTTGCCTCGCTTATTGCCATGTGTAACTTTTGCCGTATACAAGGTTCCTGAGTCTGTTTAACCTATTGGCTACTAAGCACTGGCCTAGTAGCTCTACCATCAAGTACCAGTAGTGCTTGCATGCTTACCTGTCCAACTCCAATCTTCTAGTCTAACTTCACCCACAGGTGGATAGACTTGGTATGACGAGGCAAGTTGCCATCCTTCTGCCTCCGTACTTGTCTTCAGGACTTAGTCATCATGGCTTAATAAATTTTTAGTTGCCTACCTTTCGAAACAAGAGTGGCCACAACAGGGGGGTAAACATTAAGGAATTTGGATTCATTTTACCAATGGTGGGGGTGTTTACTATCATGCCAGCATGATTTCGGGTACTAAACACTGCTTCAGTAAACTTGCAAATAATACAGTTTATTTGATCAAGTGCCGCCAGAACCAATTCCGCTTGTACTAAACATAAAAACTTTCCCTGAGGCGGGTAGAGGTCCACTGCTGGACCAGTCCCAAGGGAAGCATGATTGCCTCCCCCATGTCCAGTGTCTCCTCCAGTAAGACCTCCCCCAGCCTCAACCAAAATAAAGTCCACTGACTTTCCCCTTTAGCTAAGGAAATCCAGCCACCAATATATATAACAAGACCAAAGGACATAACTTGATACCCAACAAAGGAAAGATAGGTCATCCAAGCAGGGACCGCCCACAATGTCTATCTGGCCATACCACCTGGGTGTAGTAAGTATCAGGCTCATTCCTGCAGTAGAAGAGCGCGTACCATCTGAGAACCCACTTCAGGGGTTCCTTTCTCTCCATCCCTCCTGGCACTATGCATACCGGTTAGTAAGGTTATGCCTTAAGCAGAATAGGTTCTTGCTTATTCTAAGCTATTGGTATCAACCTTTACAATCTTAGGTGATGCCTGTTGGCCTTCAAGTGTCTTCGCCGAGGAAGCTAGATATGGCACTTCAATATGCTTCAGCAGCTTGGCCGTACCCGCGGGCTCGGTTACTGTGGCTCACCGTTGCAACAAATTAGCCATTTTGTATGAACTAACAACCAGGGATGCTGCGTTACACTTTCTCAAGAAGTGACCACTTTGTCCACCCTTACTGTAATGGTTGTGCGTTGTCCAACATTTGGTCAAAGTCATAGGGATTTCCTTATACGCTATCGCATTCACAGAACTCACCGGCTTCATCTGTTTCCCTCTTTGATATTAGTAGCTTTGACAGGTCTCTGGTCCACCCTGCACCAAGCTTTTTCTTTCTTTTTGAACCTTCACGAAGTCGATGATCTATCACCCTTCTTATACGTTGGCTGTAACCATAAGACAGGATGGGTAACATGGTTACTGAAGTAGTGCTTGTCTTGCAGTGTATGTCCAACTTTTCAAAGAAGATCGAGGTAGTTGTTCAAGTCAGTTCAACGGGGTTCCGTGCGTGCCCATGCATTCCGAAGCTATTCGGTAATGCCCCCCGTACCTTATCTTGTACCTTCACTGGGTATGCAAAGCCAAGCTTATACCTGTGGTCAATTATCTTGTCCAGGTACTCATCAAGATCATGTGGCTTCATCACCAGGCCTCGCCAGGCAAGAAGGGAGCGGTCTTGTTCCGCTTGGTCACCACCGAAACTTCATGCAAGCTGTTCCCGCAATCCTTTCCACATTCCCGATGGGTTACTGCTGTTAACAGGGACTCCAGTGGCCTGGGCTGCTTCCTTCTTCATGTGCGGGTGCAGCCCTAAACACTATGCTCCATCGGAGTCTTCCAGAATTGGTATCAACAGGTTTACCTTATCCATATTGGTCAACCTACACCCCGCAAAATACGCGCACTTAACCTGCACCACCATTACGGAGCTCGCAAGTTCCCTGACCTTTCCCCTGAATCCTAGAGTTCCTCTGCGCTTTTCCAGCTTGTTCTGCTAGTATCGAGACCATGGCTGCCAGGACGATCTGCTCCATAATTCCCTTGATAGCTTCTTGGTACGGCAGGCCCACTGTAGTTTTGTAACGACCCAGCATACGTGAGCTATGGCAGCCGGAAAATAAACCCATACAGATAGCAAGGAGGCGAACTGGTAGGAACCGGCAGGCAAGTGAGTACTTGACCTACGGAGACCCGATGGCCCGGGCTCCGAGATGAGCAGACTTAGTGGACAAGTATTTAGATACATGGCTACGCCCAAGGTTGGTGTCAGCGTACTTAGGGACCTATGAAGGGCCAATACACAGCTAGGCTGGGTAACTAGAGAAAGGCCGAGTGTGTCTATCCCCGGAAGAGGGATAGATAGGGTAACAGGAGAAAATCCACTTGTCCACCGGACAAGATTACCCTACCCACAGAACAGGGTTACCCTGCCTTGAGGCTTGGATTACCCTGTTCAAGGACCTGAGTTACCCTACCTGCCAATACGAAGTCCCTCGGGGAGTTTGGGAAAAATGACTGGAATGTTTGTCACACGAAGCCATGCATAATACTGGAATCTGGGGTTCCGGGAGATGCTATTGGGCGAGCTACGCAGCTACGAAGAAGCTGTAAATTGAAGACATTATTCCTATCATGCCCCTCCGGCCCCGCCTTGAGGCCCGGACGTCATGGGCAAACGGTTGCGTAGTTGTGTGCAGTCTAGCAAAGGAGGATCTTTGGAGACCCGCTTGCAACACCGTATACATTGCTGCCGTCCGGTCGACCGTAAGCTGTTCGCAGGATATATAAGGGGGCATAGGGTGGAAGGTGGAGTACCTCCTCCAAGTTGTTCGGAGTAAAACGGACCAAAACTGACGGAGTTAACGGGAGTTAACCGTGGGGGTCCCGAAGGTAGTCCCGGGTGGTGCCGGGACGACTGGGAACGTTTTGCACCTACCACGCCCAAGGATGTCCCCAACGCCATAGGCTCTGAGAGGGAAGTGCAGAGACACTAAAAGCATGATTCCTACCGCAGGTAAGGTGTATCCGAGGTAGTGGTCGTGGGTAGCGCCCATTGGATCACTCCTGGACCACCGTACCCTGCGGAAGACACCGGAAGCCCGAGACTCGTAAATAGTAGATAGATAAACCGCTCACGGTAGCTTCCGGCGTCAAGAAGAAATCAACGCGCATGGGAAGGGTGTCATAGATAGTCTAGTTCAGCAAGGGGTCTTGACAGTTAGCCACTGGCAAGTCCCCGATGCGCAGAGGTTTTCACTCCGGCGGGCAGAATGGAAATGCGCCGCAGAAACGATATGCACATATGGTGAACGCCGACTAGAGCGGGTCGACACATACATGCCCGAAGGGGGTGTCAGGAGACGTGTCGGACCGCCCTTAGCGGAGAAGGGTGTGCTCGAATAGTTGGAGTAAACTGATGGGGGAGTTTCTGGCATAAGATAAAACTACCTGAAAGTCTATGCGAGAACTCTCCTACTCCAACAATCAATCCTCTCGAGACCTTAATTGAGTGAAGCGTCAGGCTTAACGATATTAAGTTTTACCGTCTACTTTACTCTTACATCTCTGTGAACTTTTGGCGATAAGTTTGAAGTTGTTTGGTGCAGTCGCAACCTTGGGATCCATCTTCCTAGGGGTGCCCCCGTTACAAGTTCCTTCTTGTCACTCCAATGGTCTTTGCAAGGGCCGAGAAAGGCTGTGAAATCAGGGACAGAGTCCGCATCATCATCGACTGAACTGTTATGGTTAGGGTCCCTGGGATCTCCTCCCGCCCCCACTACACCACCACCAGGTCGCACACTTCCATCTCCACTAGGCCTGGCATTTCCAACTGGAGTTTCCTGTGCTGTATCGCACCTATCAAACAGGTCCTCCTAGCCATCCTGAGTCCCATCCTCAGGGGGGTTAGCAACCTATGGTACTGATGCTGGTGGTGGAAGAGGGCATCTCCCACTCTCAGGAGTTGGGTTAGAAGGTAGCTTGGTTATCCACAGAAATGCCTCAATCTCAGGACAGCTCAGCGGCTCCATCGGGGAGCCAGCGTGCCTCTATGACCAGCAGCACCCACATGTTGGTCCTGCATGTCCTTCTTTGTGTGTTCTCCTGTGCCTCATGGGGGTACGGGGTCCCTTCTTGCACCCATACCAGTGGCAACGAATCCAGCCCATGATCGTCTCTTCCGATTTGCACTCCGATAGACAGAACTCGTCTAGGCTATCCAACTGGCCACTTGTGATGGTGGGGAGCACAGAGTGAAGAGTTGGTTTTGAAGGGGCAGAGGGAATCCCCAGTGGCCAAGGAACTGGGCCGGTGGGTGTCCCGGGTCCTGGGACAGGTGTCTCCCCTGATGAAACCGTGTGCACTCGCTCTGCCTGGCACCGTACCCGTTCAAGAAGGTCTGGGTGACACCGCTCACAGTGGTCGGAAGGGTAGGGTAGTAGAGGGGTCTGGAGCAGGCAACAGGACTGGCCGACGGGTGTGTCATGAAGCAGTGATGGGGGGTATAGGACTTGCAACCTAAGGTGTTGCAGGAGAAATGATAGGAGCAGGGGTCGGACGAGGAGTATGGTCATGCATATATGGTGCCTGGTCACCCTTTGCCTCTGACGTTCTTTTCTTGATACGACATCGGTAAGTTGGGCCAATCGCTGCACTGCCCGAATGACCCTGTGCGTGCCGGGAGGGGACTAACAAAGAACCAGTTGCTGCTCTTGAAAGGAAGCGGAGGTACTGGTAACCTTCACCTTTGATGCTTTCCAGCATTCGTAGGCGCACTGTCGTTAGGTATGCCCTCCATTGTTTGGCCGCACCTCGCAGAGCCCGTTCTATCCCAAAGTTCCCGGGCATAGTATGGATGAGTGGAAATGGAGGTGCAGACTGTATCATCTGCCCATCATTCTCAGCATCAATACTTTACCCTCTTGCAATGGCCCTTTCCAATGCTGCTATACAATCCTTTAAGGCATTCTTGTCCTTCAATATTCACATGTATATCTCCTGCTGCAACTTTATCCATTCCGCCACTGTAACAACCCAGCATACATGAGCTATGGTAGACGGAACCTATACACATACCGGTAGCCAGGAGGCGAACTGGTAGGAAGTGGCAGGCAAGTGAGTACTTAACCTGCGGAGACCTGATGGCCTGGGCTCTGAGAATAAACAGAATTGGCTGGTCAGGGACTTAGGTACCTGGATACACCCAGGAGCGGTGTCAGCATACTTAGGGACCTCTGAAGGGGCTGATACTCAGCTAGGCAGGGTAACTGGAGAAAGGTCAGAAGTGTCTATATCCGGCGACAGAATAAACAGGGTAACAGGAAAAAGGCATCTTGCCTACCAGACAAGATTACCCTGCCCTCAGGGCCAGGTTACGGAGCCACGGGGCTTGGGTTACCCTGTTCAAAGTCCTGAATTACCCTACCTTTCAATAGGAAGTCCGTCGCGGAGTTCGGGAAGATTGACTGGAATGCTTGTCAGGCGAAGCCATGCATAATACTGGAATCCGGGGTTCTGAGGGATGCTATTGGGCAAGCTACGTAGCTTTGATGAAGTGGTAAATTGGAGACCCTATTCCTATCATACCCCTCCAGTCCCGCCTTGAGGCCCGGATGTCATGGGTAAATGTTTATGTAGTTGTGCGCAGTCCAGCAAAATGGAATCTTTGGAGACCTGTTTGCAACAGCGTACACGTCGCTGCCGTCCAGTCGACGGGTAGGCACTTCCCAGCATATACATGGGGGTATAGGGAGCAAGGTGCAGTACCGCTTCCAAGTTGTTCGGAGTAGAACGGACCAAAGCTGGAGGAGTTAACACGTGTTAACTGTGGGGGTCCCAAAGGTAGTCCTGGATGGTGTCGGCGCAACTGGGAGAGTTTTACACATACCAACACCAGAAGTGTCCCCAATGCTATAGGCTCTGAAAGGGAAGTGCAGAGACACTCAAAGCATGATTCCTACCACAGGTAAGGTAGATCTGAGGTAGTGGTCATGGGTAGAGGCCATTGGATCACTCCCGGACTACCGTGTCCTGCGGAAGACACTGGAAGCCCATGACCGGTAAATAGTAGATAGATAAACTCCTCACAGTAGCTTCTGGAGTCAAGTAGAGATCAATTCATATGGGAAGGGTGTCATAGATAGTCCAGTTCATGAGATATGTTGACTGTTAGCCACTGGCAAGACACCAATGTAAAGAGGTTTTCACTCGGGCAGGTAAAATGGAAATGCACCACAGAAATGATAACCACATAAGGTGAATGCAGACTAGAGTGTGTGGACACATACATGCCCGAAGGGTGTCCCAGGAGATCTGTCGGACCACCTGAAGCGGAGAAGGGTGTGCTCAGACAGTTGGGGTAAACTGATGGCCGAGTTTTTGGCACAAGATAAAACTACGGGAGAAACTCTGTGCTAGAACTCTCCTACCTCAATATTCAATCCTCTCGAGACCTTAATTGAGTCAAGGGTCAGGCCTAACGATATTAAGTTTTACCCTTTGCTTTAGTCTAACATTTGTGTAAACCTGTGGAGATAAGTTTGGAGTTGTTCTGTGTGGTCACAAACTTGGTATCCATCTTCCTCGGGGTGCCCCCATTACAGTATATCATTAAGCAAGCTCCCCACTTAACTCCACTGGTGATTAATTCTTTGCAACCTTCGGCACTGACCTTGCATGAATACTGGTAGCCTTGGCTAGAACAACTAGCCCTGGGTGGAAAGCGCAATGGCTGGTACCCAACTTCGCTCCAGGATGGAATCCAACTGGGATTCAGACCTTGACCTTGACTAGAACACCGCCAATGCATTTTGTGCCTCAGTTTTTGCGGATGTTCATGGTATCGACTGGGACGGCCACCAGCGGCTCGGGGAGGCCGCCCCTATTCAGTTACCTGTTGAATGTCATGATTTCCCAATTACGGAACCTGACACCGCAGCACTGTCCTTTTTCCAAGACCCTACCCTGGTCAACAACTGTGACAACCCAGCATATATGAGCCATGGCAGATGGAACCTATAACTATACAGGTAGCCAGGAGGCGAACTGGTAGGAACCGGCAGGTAAGTAAGTACTGGATCTACGGAGATCCGATGGCCTAGGCTCCGAGAATGAACAGGATTGGCTGGTCAGGGACACAGGTACCTGGATACACCCAGGAGCGGTGTCAGCGTACTTAGGGACCTCTGAAGCAGCAGTTGCTCAGCTTGCCTGGGTAACTGAAGACAAGTCAGAAATGTCTATCACGGGCAACTAGATAGACACGGCAACAGGGAATAGTTATCTTGTCCTGCGGACAAGGTTACCCTACCCTTGTGATGAGGTTACCCTGCCCAAAGTCCTGGGTTACCTTGACTTTCAATACGAAGTCCCTTGTGGAGTTTGTAAAAATTGAATACAATATGTGTCACCCGCAGCCATCCATAATACGGGAATCTGGGGTTCCGGGGGATGCTTTCGGACCAGCTACGTAGCGTCTATAAAGCTGTAGATTGGAGACATTATTGCTATCATACCCCTCCGGCCCCGCCCTAAGGCCTGGACATTGTGAGCAAACGGTTGTGTGGTTGTGCACAGTCTAGCAAAGTGGTATCTTTGGAGACCTACTTGCAACAGCATGTACGTCGCTGCTGTCCGGTCGACCGTGAGCTGTTCCCAGGATATATATGTGGGCGTAGGGTCGAAGGCTGAGTACGTCCTCCAAGTTATTCATGGTAAAACGGACCACAACTGGCAGAGTTAACAGGTGTTAACCATGCAGATCCTGAACGGGGCACCCAGTGGTACTGGGGCTGCTCGGCGAGTTGTACACCTACCAAGCGTGAAAGTGTCCCCAATGCTATAAGCTCTCAAAGCGAAGTGCAGAGACACGAAAAGCATCATTCCAACCACAGGTAAGGTAGATCCGAGGTAGTGGTCATGGGTAGCGGCTATTGGATCACTCTCGAAATACCGTGTCCTGAAAAAGACACGGGCAGCGCGCGGCCGGTAAATAGCAGATAGATAAACCACTCACGGTAGTTTCCAGAGCCAAGTTGAGATCAATGCAGATTGGAAGTGTGTCACATGTATGCCCTATGGGGGTGGCCGGAGACGTGTCGCACCGCCCGTAGTGGAGAAGGGTGTGCTTGAATGGTTGGAGTAAACCAAGGGGAGAGTTTCTGGCGCAAGATACAACTACCTGAATGTCTGTGTAAGGACTCTCCTACTCCAACAATCAATCCTCTCGAGACCTTAATTGAGTGTAACATCAGGCTTAAGTATATTGAGTTTTACTGCTTACTTTACTATTATATTGTTCTAAACTTCTGCTAAGGAGTTTGAAGTTGTTCGCTATGGGCGCAACCTTGGGATCCATCTTCCTAGGGGTGCCCCCGTTATGTTATGTGGTTAACCGAGCTCCTCACTTAACACCTCTCCTGATTAATTGTTTCTAACCTTCGGCACAGACCTTGCGTGAACACCAGTAAGCTTGTCAAGAACCAGTAGCCCTGGGTGGACAGTGCAATGGCTAGTACCGAACTTCAACCAGAATGGAATCCAACTCAGATGCAGAACTTGACCTTGGCAAGAACACCGCCAACGCATTTTGTGCAACGGTTTTTGCGGATGTTCGTGGTATCGACCGGGATGGCCACCAGCTGCTCCTAGATGCCTCTCCTATGTAGTTACCCATTGAATGTCTTGATCCCCTGCTTACAGACCCTCGCACTGCCATGCGCTCATTTTTCTAAGACCCTACCCTTGTCCACAACACGCTCCCTCCCCCGCTGCACCAGGTTCCCTTTAGGGAGTTCTCCTGCGAATTCATCCAAACTTACACCCTCTGCAAGGTATGCAAGTTGATTGAGGAAGCAAAGCGGGAACGGAAGAACTGGGACACCCGGCAGCAGCAGGTATCCCGCACACCGATCAGTACGGCAGTGGTGCACATGATGCACGTGCAGCAAGACACTCACCTGCGGACGATCAGGGATCAGCAGGCATTAAAGACTCGGATGGCACCCTGGGAAAAGGCTTTTTAAGGACGCTATAGTATTGATGCTGGGAATAATATACTGATGTTAGAGGCTGCACCCCCATTCCCACTGGTCCATACCAAGCCTGAGAACTTCGGCATGGAGGCAGGCATGAGAGCGAGAGACAACCAGTAGAGGGCATGCCTAAGCCCAATTGGTATACGGATGTTGGAAAGCCTGAAAGGTGAGGCCTACAGCTATACCTCCTCCTTGTCAGGACGATCTACAGGCTCCCAGTCGGTCCCCCACTCAATTGGCCGCAGTAGGTCGGACAGCCCCACAGTCGGGCCAACTGATGGACCTCGCGTAAGAAAAAGGCCATCCAAGCCAAAGGGTAACATGGCCCTGGACACGCCTGACCCCACTACCCGTCCAACCCTGGCTCATATTATTCAGCCCGCAACACCGTCAGTTGCAACCCCTATACCTCCTACCACTGCGCTAAGACCCACACCTCTGCCAGTGTCATTGTCCGCGCCTGATACCTTTCCTGCCACAGCATTCCCACCAGCAGCCCTGGCTACCCCAAGGTTCTTCCCAGTGCACGCAGCGTCCCCTGAATTGATTGAACAAGTGAGACACCAGGAGGAGCGAATACCTGGGGCTCAATCATGAGAGACTCCAATCCACGGACCTGGGACGCCTGCCTAGTCCGTTCGTTGGGCAGCGGTAGTTCCCGCGGCGCGCTCGAAGCCAAGTCTTCCTGCCGGCCTCCCCACTATCACAAGTGGCGATCCGGGCAGCCAAGACGAGTTCTGTCTATCAGGTTGTAAGTCGGAAGAGCCCTGGATGGGATAGATCCATTACCACTCCTATGGGTGTGGGAAGGGACCACCGAACCCGGTGAGACATAGAAGGAGGCAGAAAGAATGAGATGGACGACCGACATGTGGGTACTGTAGGTCATAGAGGCAAGCTGACCTCCCGATGCAAGCCTTGCGTTGTCCAGAGTTGCAGTCTTTTCTGCGGATAACACGGACGGCGCCCAACCCAACTCCTGNAGGGATGGCGCCCAACCCAACTCCTGAGAGTGGGTGACGCCCTGTTCCACCACCGGCATCAGGACCATCAGGGGCTAACCACCCAGAGGATAGTAACCGGGATGGCCAGGAGGAACGGTTTGATGGGTACAATAGACTCCGGGAATACCAAGGCGGGAACAATGGAGTTAGTGGGGACGGAAATGCACCACTAGGAGGTGGTACGGCGGGAGCCAGTGGAGATCCAGGGGACTCTGACCATGACAGCTCAGATAATAATGACGATGCAGATTGTCTTCCAGATTGCACCCCCTTCCTCGGTGCTCGCAAGGAAGACTGGAGCAACGAGAAGAAATGACAGTTGGATCGCTGGGCCAAGAGGCTGGGGAGAGCCCAGAGGAGTAGTGGTGCAGCTTCTAGGCCAACACCAGGAGACCAGGAGAAGAAGCCAAAGAGGCTGAGTGGTATCCCTCCATTCAAGGACAGAGTTATAGAACTCACACGCTTCTTGACCTTGGTAGAAGTCAAATTTGAATACTTTTGGGATTGCACGTTAACCAACATGAATAAGGTAAACTTGGTAATCCCCCTTCTTGAAGACTCCACCTGGGCATGGTATTTGGGGTTCCATGGGCACATTGACACGGAAACCGCCAAGCGTACGGGTGTCTCTGTGAACGATAGCAACTCCTTACGGACAGAGAGAGGTTTCCGAGAATGGGTGGAATGAAGTTGCAGTGGGGACCAGGCCGAGCGGGATCGATCCCTTCACGAGTGGCGAGACTTTGTGATTAAGCCCCATGACATCGATGAGTACCCAGATAAGATAATTGATTGTATGTATAAGCTTGGCTATACAGATCCAGTACAGGTACAAGACAAGGTTCGATCAGACATCACACAAGAGGTTCAGAATGCCAGGGCACTTAAGGAGCCATATCCGACCGACCTGAACGAGTACCTTGATCTTCTCCGAAAGGTCGGGCACACGCTGGAGGACCACAACCGGTCAGTCACCGCATTATGCACCCAGCTCTGCGGTCTCAACCCGCTGTTAAGAAGTAGGATAGATTCTCGACATCAGGCAGGTTCAAGAACAAGGAAAAAGGTTTGCACCGACAGAACCAGAGGTCAGCTAAACCCACTAATTTCAACGCGGGGAAACAAGAAAAGCCGGGGACTGCGGAGTATGCAATAGCAGATAAAGAAATCCCATCGACTTTGACCGAACGCCGGAGGAAGCACAACCAGTGCACCAAGTGGCTTCAAACAGGTCACTTTGGAGAAAGTGTACCACGACGGCCCAAGTCCTTAGTTCCTCCAAACAAACTTGTGGGTTGAAACAGTCAGCCCCGGTAAGCGAGCCCACAGGGACGGACAAGCGACTAAAGCTAATTGAAGCGCCCTCTTCGGCTTCCTCGCCAAAGATACTTGAAGACCGCCCAGCAGCACCACAGATTATGGGGATTTACACTGACGGCTCGGAATAGGTAAGAACCCATTCTGTTTAAGGTGTAACCTTGATAGCCCGCGGCCATAGACCCTTGAGGGATAGATAGACATGAGCGGTGAAGGTGGCTTCGGAGATGGGTAAGTACCCTTCTACCGTATAAACGACTCTGATACTGACTACACCCAGGTGGTGTGCGCAGGTAGATGTTACAGGCCGTGCCCGGTGGGCTGGGGAACCTCGGCTTTGTTGAGTTACTTGTTATTTTCTTTGTTCTAGTTATACGTATTTCTTGCAGGATTTCTTTAGCTTGATGGGCAAGTCGTAGGACCTTATTGCGGTTGAGGCTGAGTGAGGTCCTGCTCGCGGACACGCGCGACATTGGGGAAGCAAGGCTGCTTTGCTTGGAACCGGTCCGACAGCAGACTTATACCCACCTCGGGAAAACTTGTTATGTTTAGTACAAGCGGAACTGGTTCCGGCTGGATTTGATCAAATAAATGGTGCTATTTCCAAGTTTCTCCGAAGAGGGTTCAGTACCCAAAATCATATTGGCACGATTGTAAACACCCTGTTTATTGATAAAAGAGGAATCCTAATCCCTTAACGTTCACAGTCCCATTGTGGCCACCCTTGTGTCGACAGGCAAGAGACTAAAAGGATTTACTAAGCCATGATAACTAAGTCCCCAAGACCAGTGAAGAGGCAGAAGTGTGACAACTTGCCTCATCATACTAAGTCTGTCCACCTGCGAGTCAGGTTGGCATGGAAGCTAGAAGTTAGATAGGTAAGCATGGAGGTTTTCCTGCTCCTGGATAGTGTAGCTAATGGGCTGGTGCTTAGTAGCCGATGGGTTAAGCAGACTCAGGCACCTTGTGTACCATGAAAGGTATACGTGAGGATAAGCGAGGCCAGCGGTAATTACATTTCTGGGTCAGGTCTACACTATACCAAGTCATTACAAATGAAGATAGGTGACCACGACAATAAGATGCCCTTTGAAGTGGTGGATATGCCCGACACCAAGGTGGATGGGTACCTACCTATGTCTTGGTTGCGAGACCATAACCCCGACATAGATTGGAAGACAGGATCACTAACCTAGTGCTCAGATTTCTGCACAGCTAACCGCCTGGCAGATCAGGGGTGGTTAGTGTTCATGACCCATGAAGGGTTACTAGCCAAAGACCCTAGTAATGTGTACCTATTGGGAATTGTGCAATTCTCCAATGAGGAAGGTGCCGACACCACTGTTAAGCTACTCCACGAGTATAAGGACTATGGGGATATGTTCAGTCAAGAACGGATTCAGGCACTACCCGAGCACTCAAGGTATGACCATGCGACCCAGTTACAACCCCAAACTCAACCTGCCTTTGGGCCTATCTATCTGTTATCGGAAAAGGAGCTTAAGGCACTCCTGGGATATCTCAATGACATGCTGCGAACAGGAAAGCTGGGCGATCCAGTTCCTCTGCAGCAGCCCCTATCCTCTTCGTGCCAAAAGCGGATGGTATATTAAGACAGGTAATAGGTTACCAAGGGCTGAATAAAATCATGGTGAAGAGTAAGTAGCCTCTACCGTTGATGAATGAACTATAAGATAGGTTAGGAAAAGCTGCTGTGTTCACTTAGTTGGACTAGAAGAACAGCTACGACTGTAACGACCCAGCATACGTGAGCTATGGCAGCCGCAACCTACACCCATACAGGTAGCCCGGA
Source organism: Tuber magnatum (assembly GCA_003182015.1). Taxonomy (NCBI): domain Eukaryota; kingdom Fungi; phylum Ascomycota; class Pezizomycetes; order Pezizales; family Tuberaceae; genus Tuber; species Tuber magnatum. Next base: position 528,781 of record PYWC01000109.1, read on the forward strand.
GGCGAACTGGTAGGAACC